>OMOV01036146.1:9091-29249 GCA_900312565.1 Beryx splendens | reverse complement strand
AGAGATCAACTTCTGTACAGACTACTGTGTAACACCTGACCAAATTCTTGGTTTTGATTCGTGGAGCCTTGACACCTCCGCCAATGATGCTAGAGCCGGTGATGTAGATTCCCCTGGAAAACAAAAACCAACAACAATCAGCACAACGTCTTCAACGTGACAGAGGACTACCAAGCGAAACGAAAGCATTAAGAAGTTACACCCACAGAGAACTACGCATCATCTCTTCTGCAACGACTGATCTGGAAAAGGCTGCGAAATTAACAGCCACAGTCTGGTAAATGTCAGCTGTGGCTGGTGGCTTTGCCTGCACTACAAGCAAAGCTTTGGCAGGTAACTAACCATCGTTTCAAGGTCCTCTCCTATTCTCAAATTCATATTTCGCTGATAAAATTGTGAAAGTGACCGGCAGATGTTTAAATTCATCAGCCACTGTGACCAGTGGACCAAAAAAAAGGTTAGTTTATTGCACTAAACATAAAAAAGAAAGCACATTAATAGTTTGGGCACCATGTGGTGTGAAGGGAGCTGATGCCATGAATATTGCTTCACCTGCTATTTCCAATAACTAGAGGGGAACACAAGTCTGTGTCAGAGGTATTCAAGAGTGTTGCTGGATTGCCAATTCTAGGATTTTCCAGTTCCACAATCCTACATGAGTGTTTTCAGAAAGAGGAAATCATTCTATAAAAGACCGCATGAAATTGCAATCTGAGCTCGGTTCAGCCCCAGTTCCTCTGAGGAAAAGGAAAGAACGGAGGGAGTTAGCTGAACAGTGAATGTAACAACTGATTATAGTGTTTGAGAAGAACAAAGAAGTGGTGGTCAAATATGATGGCAGCGAAACAGACTTTATGACCACACTTGCTGTGAATTATTGGGCTTATTGTGCCTTTTTTTTGAAATCACAGAGCTTTGTTTACATGTTTCGCAACAAACAAGTCCCCAGCGCAGCACATCAAACTCACTAAGAGACGTCAAACTAAATGCAGGCTGACTAAGCTACTTTTCAAAGTGTTAACTGGAAAATTTTGGACGGTTTGGAGCACACATTTCTTGTAGGCGTATTTTTTTATAGATCTGCCATCCTGTCAACTAAAAAAAAAAGCCATTTTTCACTTCGCGTGTGATCGTTAACATCTATAAAGACATTCCCTTGATTCGTTCTGAGTGGCTGACACTGAAATTAGCTTTAAAATACATGTATTCTGGGTTTTATGTTTACCTTTATTTACCTGGGGAAGGTCGAGCTTTCTCAGCAAAGCCCCCATTTCACACTGTTAGACACGATCACAGCTGGAAAACGCCCAGTACTGCGATCTTCCACTGTTGGCAAGCGGAGCAGCTGGGCGTTAAGAGCCTTGCTCAAGGGCACTTCAACCATAACTGAAGGATGAGTCATTTTCACTCTTCCCCTTAAAAGTGTTTCACAACCACTTTAGGGATTCGAAACGGATAACTGACATCTTCAATCTTTCAATTGCCAAAAAAAAACACAATTTTCAAACACACAAATCATTTTCGATGGCCCAACACACACTAATGTCAACTGACGCATCAAACAACCTTGACACATCTGCTCCAACTTTGGTAGATTTAGGGGACTAAGCGGTGTTTTCCACAAGATTTATGGAAGTACAATAACCATTGATCTATGTGAATGGAAAATGACTTACAAAGGACAAAATATGGTCGGCCAGCTGGTCTCCAAAAGTAGGAAGCAGACTGCGGTACAGGTCATGGGAGTTTTTTAACGTCACTAAAGAAAAGTAACAGTAACTTAAACCATCACAGTGAGACGATGGGCGCTGTGTGAAAGGCAAGTAACTTTGCTGCTGACGCTTCAGATCTCACTCCAGCGGTACGCCATGGGAGCATCCAATTAAGAGCGTCAGAAAAACATGTGTTAATTACCTCTGCCGGTGCATCCAGGCCTTTAATGTACCACCGCCCCTGGCTTACACATTCAAAACGCCTGACAGAGGCTGCAGTAAGCACTTTCAGCTGTATCCCTTGTTCGGTACTCACCAGGCTGCCCCCACCACAGACAGAGAGATGGCCAAGCCAATGCCCAAGTTGGCCCACATAAAAGGAGAAGTCTCCGTCAGGAACCTGGGAGAGAAGAGGGACAACTTGTTAAAGCCGTGCTCAGCATTTCATGTCATATTTACTAGACACAACTTGCAACCAAAAGCCAGACTCAAAGACAAACAGGCCTCACTGTAGAAACACACAGACCCAGATCCAGATGACGTTACATAATCCCCCGTTTTGTTTTTTACTCGTTTTGGAATCTACAGAAATTAGAGGATTACTAATTAACTACAGCACCAAGTCAAAGCGTTGGTGTTGTGACAAGGCCAGTGCAATGCTATTAATCAAACAGGATATAAGATTTTTTTTTAAATAAAAATAAAAAAAAGACACAAAGGAAACACTATTTGCTATTCCACTGCAGAGGCAAAGGGCCAGATTCATTTAAACATGCTAAAAGTGAAAATCCAAGACGTAATTTGTCAGCTGTGCAGTACTTACAAGTGAAAGAAAGAGCATAGGTCATTTAAGTCTTAATTAACTTCTATGCCATTTCTTCATTTAAAAAACTCTAGCACAGACAAATGATCTATTTGCAACAAGAACCACAGTCATGTTGTTACAGGAAAATTGAGGGTCAGGTATCAGCCTAATGAGTGAACCACTGACGAGCTCTGTTTTAGACGCTGTGGTGGACACCTGGGACCACATCAGAGAAAGACCCGCCATACAAAATCAAATCCTCTCCCACTTTAGGACTTTTGCCAACGAGGCCAGTTCCTAAACATGTAAAATCAAATTAGGATCATAAGAACGGTCAATTTCTTTCACAATCCAAAATTTATTTTGGCAGGCAACTGTGTGGGCTGATCTGGAAAAAAACCTGCACCCTGCTTCTAGGTGACTGCTGTACAAGGTTTTAATGAGCCTAAATTGCCCTACAGTACAACCATATCAGTTTTACAGGACATGAGAGACACAGACTCTTTCTGTCAGCCATTGTCAGAAAGAAATCAGTTAAAGGATAAGGCCGGTGTTTTTTAATGCATTGCTTACTGTCAACAAATCCTCGTGAAAATAACAAAATCAACAATGCGTTTGCTCTACACCCGTCACTTTCTGACTTCCCACGTACCGTTTTTAGCCGTCAACCTGGAAGTCACTGGCTCCAATTGTAAGGTAAAAACCTTGAAATACAGCTCACAGAGACATAGTTTATGTTTTAAAAATCACTAACTGTTACCAGTCAGGCTGTTGTAGTTATTACCAAATCAAATTCAAATGGGAACAAATTCTTCTTTACACCGGGGACTATTTTCAGTGCTACGGAACGCCTTTCCTGAGATCACAAAGGTGTTTACAGCCGGGTTATTAAGTTGTTTGAGGAAAAGGTCAGCTGGCCCGGTGCATCACGATGATGAAATATGCTGCCCAGAGCAGCGGCATGACCCTTTGACGTGTTTTAATCGTTTTTTAATGGAGTTCTATGGCTGCTGGGACATGGCTTCATCGGGCACCGGCTACATGGACGAGACTTGTTGGCAAGGATTTGTTGACGGTAAGCAATGCATTAAAAAAACACCAGCTTTATCCTTTAAGATGCCCACAACAAAGACAGACAAATTTAAGATGGGCAGTAAATTTAAGATGAAAAAACAAGGTTGATCTTTGTTTGTAATGATGAAATTTTATTTCTCTGATCTTTTGAGACTTTTGGGTTTTGTTCTGGTGTTCTGGTGACCCCAGATAAGTGCCATGCTATCAAACTAAAGGGAACTGAGATTGGGCCTGAATACATCTCAATATGAAACTCAATACCTGACAATGGTGATTTGCTATCACACAGCCTGAAGCTAAGGTTTGTCACTGCAAGGCATTTTAATATCCACTTTTCCACTGGATCATGTGGGACCTGTCAGGGTGGCTCAAAACACACTGAAAACTACATACATTTGGCCCCATGTTGAAACCCATGATAAAGTATTGTTCTGTACAAAAGCCACCCAAAACATGTTTATTAAATTGCAGTTAGCAGCTTTATGCAACGACTACTTACCATGCCACATCAAAGCGGAATCCTAGGTCAAAAATCGTATAGCAAATACCTAAAGAAACAAAGAGGAAGGAAATCAGCCTTAAAATAACACTGGTATGAATATGAAATTAATGTCAGTTTTGCAAGTTGCGTGCCTGACCTTGGTGTTCATATATTTTAAGATGAATTCATGTTACTGCATGGAAATAACCTGTGGCCTGTCTCATGTATGATGCAGAATCACATTAATGTCGCTCAAGCCATGGAAAGAAAGTGTAGCCTAAGTGTGATAGCTCACCCTCACATGAGAAGTGCTGCAGTTCCTGTTTGTGGCTTTCAGACCAGCCAGCTGTGCACAGAAACAGCTAGCTAGCTAGCTAACGTTAGCTTAGCCAGTTCATATGACTGAATGCATTGGGCAGACAAGCTAACTCGCACCACATCGTGTCTCCTACCAAATAAAGTAACGTTAACTCATGTCATAAACAGCAAACACTGTTGTCCACCGTCTGCAGCTCACGTTAACATCAGTTAGCTTGCTCAGTCGCTATGTAAGTTAAGCTAGCTGCTACCTGACGTTAACTTAGCTATGGATGCGAGATCGGGCCGAGTGTGATTGCAGCAGGTGTGAAACAGTCTTTCGATATTGTATAATTTCGATGTTACTGAGCAATACTTAATGTTTCTGTGGTGTTAGCGTTTTAATTGCCAATACGCACGAATATTCCTTAAAAACCGAATTGCAAGTGGTGACATTAACAAGATGGAACCATCCGCCACCACTGTCCTCCCAGCGTTTAGTCGGGTCCCAAAGTCAGCTGTCAAACGCGGTAAGTCATTCACACCACACACAATCTATGAATGAAATCACTGTCCTTGATACGCAAGTCCAACAAATATAATGTTTAGTTCGCGGATACCATAATTTCGCCTACGTTAGATTGAAAATATCACCTTACCGACGATTAGTATGGTGCTCCAGAAGGCCAAAGTGACCCCGGTGTAAAGAATGGCGTGTCCGTTCATCATCCACTCCAGTAGCATCTATCCGGCGGTGGAACGGTAGCGGCAAGGTATCTTTGGCTCAGTTTTCAGACCTGACGCCAATAAGGCTCCCAAAAACGTAAATACTGCGGTTTTAGAGGCGCCTTCAGTCGATGGAGGAGCACCGAAGAGCATCGAAAGGGGAAGCTGGGTTATGTCAGCTGATCAAGCTTGACTAGCATGTGACCAAAGACGTGACGACTGGAGGGCTGCGACCGGTTAGCTTTTCTTTCCCTTGTTGAAACTCTGTAGCGGCGACGTGTCGAGGAAAGATGACTTATTCTGCGTCAGTTGCCACAGTCCCTGACAAGCAGCAATTTGGTTTTATACCGTACCAAAAACACACCGCGTAAAAGAGGATAAGGAAACATGCGTTTATATTGGAACCGGACGCGTCCTAAAAAGGCTGCATGGTATTATGAGAATGTGCGAGCTACCGATGCAGTGCTCGTACTGGCCGCTAGATGTCGCCCTTGGAGTTGTGTAAAGACCATGAAAGCAGTGGGGGTTTATCTATATTACATAGGATTTCCTATGTAATATTAGTCATAATATTCTATATTAGTAGTAATATTCCTATCTCTAGATGAATTATCAAAAGATGAACTGTGCATCAAAGTATTTGTCTGAATTAATTATTTTTCTGTGTAGGGAATATGTTTGACTGTTTTGACAGCCGGTGGGTGCGGTATATGAATGTATAACGTGTTGTATGGTTCATCAGGTCCTTTCTATCTGTTCCTATTCTATGAACATTCCTTCATGAAACTGGAACTTGCCGAATTCAAAATAAAACACAAATTGTCAATAGATAGAAACCTGTTGAAGAGTGACATGCTGTTGTATTCATTGCGTCGACTCTTTCAGGCACACTGTTATTTCAGCACTGAAAGCCTCTGTACTCCATATCAGAATTTTCAGAAAATCAAATAGTCATCAGGCCTCTTCCTGCGCAGAGACTCAGCAGATGTTTTAGCATGAAATCCAGCCAAACTTCTGAAATTCTATACATTCTAAGTAAGTGTAATATTATCTTCTTGAGAGACAAGAAATACTAATCTCATGCTCGTATTTTATGAGTAGATGACACTGTATAAACACTATGGGAATGGAGTTCACAGTGTATGCTGAACTGATAGATTTATTTAGTTTTAGGAGGGGATGTCAGTGGACTCAGGGGTTTTCCTTTGAGATGTTAGAGCAGCATGTCATTGCCCTCCAGAGATGGTGGCAAAAAGCCTATAATCTTCCCCCCATTTTAAATATATATCTACTGCATGTACACAGTATATACGCCCCTTTTTGGATTAGTTAGATCTATGTACAGTATGGAAATATACTGTGGGTCTGTAGGGAAATTCCACAGCACAGAAACGCCACAGGAAAATGCTTTTTACTTACCCCACCCCACAGGGAGGCCAGAGGTCAGGGTCAGCAACCCTGCTGCCCAATTATATGTGATGGTTTGCTTTATTCACCAACTTCTCTACAACTTAGTGAGGTCACATCTGAAAAGGAATAATTGCTGGTAGATGTGGAGACGAGAAGATCCGCAGGTGCAGTGATCCTGTTCTGCTGTGACAGCAGCAACCCTGACGGCAGTCTGTAAGATAGAGTCCGCACTGTGTAGCTGTGGGAACGTTTTTTACTCCCAGAATTGTTGTGGCAAGAGGAGCCAGCGGAGCACAGGTGGGGAGTTTTGCAATGTGTCTAGGCCTGCTTTGCCAGAAACACTTACTGCAGCTGTGGAAGGGGTGTGTTTTCTAACTGCTGCTCAAAGCTGCAGTGAGCAAATGATCCACATGAGCAGACCTGAGCAGCTGTGTGGTGGTGGCTGCCGGGGTTTTGTTATTTTAGTGGCAAACTCTGAAGCCAATTCATTAAAAGCATCTCTGGGCATTGCGGGATATTCGTATGATAATGCAGATCTGATGATTTCAGGACACAGAGAAGCAGACGACTTCTTGGTCTGCTGTGGCAGCTGAAGCAACTCATACAGTGTATCTTTGGTGGCAGGCAAAGGGATCCACTGTGGCAGAGGTGATAAAGTTGTCAAAAGGAATCAGTGTTTGTTTTGGCAGTCTGCTTTGTGGCAAGAGGATGAAGGACGCGGATGGCAATGGCCACTGATGCAGCAGCTCAGTTGGGAATAACGCAGCTCATTAAGAAACAGGGAGGCTGGTCAAGGGCTGGCAGTTTGCCTAGAGGCAACTTTTCTGAGGCTAGGTCACTCGCATAAGCCTTAGATATTGTAGTCATTCCTCTCGACTGCAGATGAAATGACAGCAGGGTTAGAGGTAGGAAGTGTCATTGCTTCCCGGTGGGAGCATGTTTGGTTGTCACCTCTGCGGTCAGCTCACTGAGCCGTGGAAGGGGGATCGGTTCTGTCTTCCATCACAGCTGTGGGGGGAGAAGATTTGATGAGAGCGACTCACAGGTACCCGAATTCAGCTTATTCAAACTTGGCTTGCTTGGGAAGCTGTGGATCCCTCTCCCTCACAGGACCGAGGCCAATGGCAGACAGCTGCCTGTGAGCGTTGGAAACTGTTGTTTCTTTCCAGCAACCTTCCACAACCTTCTTTGTTTGTTTCTGCACCTTGACTTGCAGAAGAAAGCCAGTCGGATTTCCGTGGCTATCTTAACAATACAGTTGCTCAATACATCCTGCAGCCACAGGTGCCTCGGTTCTGTAAGCATGTGAAGGTCTTTTGTGTGTCATCTGTGTCAGACACATACCAACATGCAATACAGAGTTATACAAGTCCATTTCAAGTCATTGTTGTAATATATGGTGACTGAAATGACTCTGGTGAGAGAAATGAGTCATACCTTTCTGTCAAAGAGGAACCTGACCTGTGCTACTTCTGTCTGCTTTTGAATCTCAGGTGAAAGCTCTCCTTCTCCAGAAGGACACACTGGCAAGACTCAAACTCTCTCTTTCTTTTCAGTCATAAGTTCTTGTATGAATATGAGTGGCACATGAGGTTTTGGTTGTTACCTGTGAAAATGTTTTAGAAAGGGCCTGAATAACCTGCAGTCTCTTCCTACTATCTCCCGTTACCAGTATGTTGCCAGTTGCCAAAGCCTTTCTCTGCCCTCAGCCATCTCCCCAGCTCTTTTGATTTTTAAATTAGATGCAAGATCAATCTTCAGAGGCGGGCATTTCTTTATGCAGTGTTTCTGTGGAGAGGGACGTGTCTAATCCCAGTAAAGCCAATTCTGTTTTTATGCACAACTGCTGAAATTGTTTCCTCTTTCCCTGAAGCTATTTTGCTCCCATCCGATAGTCTCCACACTCTTAACTTTACTGTCACTCTGCACTTCGCAGTCTGCAGTCCTGAACAGTGGGGAAACAAATTGCTGGAAATTGCCCTGACTTCATGCTACCACTACTGCTTCTAACATATGAAAATAATAATAATCTCCATTCGTACCCTCAGGTCAAATAACAGCATGCTGCTCCATGCCCTCCAGCTCCACATCATGGGAGACGACGAGGCTTTTTGGAACTCACTGCCCGCACACCCGAGAGGAGTTCAGGATCTGGGCTCATTTAAAATCAGCTGGAAAAAACCACCCTCTTCCACTTTCTGAACTGAAAATGAAATGAAACACTATTTAATAGCTGTTAAATAGTGGGCAGGTTCTTCACATTTCTACTGATTTCCCTCACATTTTCCTAAAATCTTTTGTTAACAAGATGCCATCTCCCTTTATCTCAATTCATTGCCAATAAGGATATCAACATTGATTGTTTAATGAATTAGTATAGCAGTAGGTAAGCGTCAAAATAGCAGAAGTTAAATAGCAGTTTGACTAAATCTACAATATGTACTTTCAGCAAACAGTTTCTCACATAAGCCAAGGCTGGCTGTTGTAAACAACAAGGCAGCTGTGAGCAGTTTTCAACTCCCAGATCCTCCTTCTGTTCAAGGTCAGTGTGCACTCCACTGTGTGCTTGTAAATTATTTCTAGTGTATTTATGATCGAAAAGGAAAGATGATCATGCAATATAGACCATGTGGTGGATTCAAATCCCTTGCAATTAAAATGGTTTGATATTTGACGACTTCATTTGTCGTCACCATGGCGTCTAAACTGCCTCTGTCACAATGAAATGAAAAATGACTTTTTTGCCTTGTTAGCTAATTTTCCATGTTATATACACCTGTTTAACAACAAATGCCAGAAAACGTCCCAAATTTCTATTTGCATGTATTTTTATATCAAAATCACATTACTTTTTGCCTCCTGGGAAACAGTGTATCTTTACTTGTTACCTCATGGTGTACCAGCATGCGTACATACAAATTCCAATCAGCCCCTCCCATCAAATAAAACTGCCTCTCTCTATATGCCATGGGTTTAGACTTTTGAATGATCCATCCTCACATAATATCCTGCCCCAACATCCTGCTTCAACAGGAAATACGTCAAATTAGGGAAACAAGATGCTCCCAAAATGCTGTTTCATTGTGACTTCAAGTGTCCTCACCTGCCAGAAACTGAATAATATCTGATGGAAATGGCGAGGGGACGACATTGCAGACGAATTGCCTCACAAAGCCAGTAGCAAAATCCATGAAGCAATATTTCACTTTTGTTGATTTTTCTTTTTTACTTTTTAGCACGCACAGTTCTGAAGGGATTAAAAATGAATCATGTTTTGTCTTCATTTGTGTCTCTAACACAATCACTCTGTCTCATCCATGACTGAGGTCTTCTGTTGTTCCTGGTGCTGTGTTTTCGTCTGCCTGAGGTCTTGCAGGGAGCTCAGTACCTCTGAGCCTGTTCTCTGCAGTTCACCTCTGACATCAAAACCGCTTGGGATCCGCCCGCAGCATTCGGGCTTTTCTCCCCCAGCTTTTCATATCAAACTGACCTTGGACACAAAATGAAATAACATTACGTTGGTCCACATTGTCGTGATTGTGTCAGAAGAACGATGCTGTCAAAACAAAAGTCGACCTCTGAAATCAGCCGCCATATTGAACGGCTGGTGGCATTCAGTTTTGTTTTTCCCCGAGCTTTCAGCATCAGTGTGATTCTGAATTTGGTCTAGCCTGCTGTGTAATTAACACAGCGCTTTTAAAATGATACTGAGCATGAGCGGTTCCCCATGGATGAACTCGTGCGGTGTGTATCTTATAAAGCGAAACTGTTCTACTAATACGAACTGTTCCACAGAAGCGCCAGCATGCATTTCGTCACAACAGAATGCCTGTATTGATTGCTTGGATTGAGCCACAGAACCGATTTTTCTCTGACTTATTTACAATGAAACCCTATTGACTCACCCTTTGGCACCCGAAAGACATCCGATTAACAATGAAGTCACAGGCTGTTTTCAATCAGAGGCTTTGTGCTCCTCGTACTGAACAAGACTGAACATTACAACAAAACATTACTTTTGTTTTATATGTGACCTCATCAACTCCAGTGTTAATGCATGCAGCGTAAAACGCATCCTTTTATTGTACTAAATTACCGTTACGGATTCAAGGCACATTTCTCCATAGTGATGGTCCCAAGGCCTCGGTCTCTACGAGTGTGTTTACATGCACACAGTATTCTGTGCAAATTCACTATCAGTATTCTGTATAATAACTCATACCTCAGCTAAGGTCTTATTCGCGATATGCCGTTTGTATGCATCATCATGTCCCTATCACAAAACATCCCGGTATGAACACATGGAATATTTTAAATATTGCCATGGAAACAGAACCTACTGATTACAAATCACAGCAGTGAATGGGATAAGGTGCGCACATGCCTCAATATATCCACACTATCTTTTTTGAGCTCTTCATAACTAGGATAAGAGCGTATTTTGGTTATTGTAAATGATATGTGAGACGTACACATTTATCAGTTCCAAATCACAATACCTGAGTATTAACAGGATATTGGCACACGTGGTAACACTATGCCCCCTCTCTCTCTCCATCTCTCTCTCGATCTTTACCTTTTTCTTTCTCCCATTCATGTTTTTCAGGTGGAGGAGAAGTTAAGAGAGAGTCGATAAAGACAGCAACATTGGATAGCACTGAAATACAAAATGGTAAAGTAGTGAGCAACGTGCAGTTTTGTTAGGTACACTATGTGCTCAGCCCATTCAGTTTTGCATGTCACATTAGTTAGAGAGAAAGTACATCGTGTTCACACACTTGTTTCTACAGACCTCTCCTCTATTTCCCCCACTTCTTTCTCATTACAACACACACACACACACAAGCACACACACACAAATAGACACACTTTAAATTCAAATGTCCCATCTTCAGATATTGACAAATGTCAATTCTGACATGAAATGGAATTCATGTTAATTAAAGGGACAAGAAAGAAAAGAAAGACAGCATAATGTTCCATTCCAATTCATCAAGCTCCATTAACGATGCCCCATTGAATGTGTTTACATGCACACCAATACGCTGTTAGACACACTGGTATTGTGTTTTTGAGTTGGTGCATGGAAACATCTTACACCTTTCACAATAATCCAGCTATATTCTAATAGCCATAACACTGAGGAATTTATACATTTGATATCTTGTCTGCTGTTGGATTTCATGATCTGCCTAAGCACCATTCCCATTGTCAAGTATACAGAGAGATTTGTGAGTTGGGATATGAAGACGCATAAACACAGCTTATCACAAATAAGGCCCTAACCAGTGTATGAGCTTTCATCCAGATTGTACTGTGTGATCTGTCTGTCTGCCCCCTCCTCCCCCATTTCCCCGCCACACACACACACAAACACACACCATTTGTAATCACCATTCATTGACATCAGAGAGTCTATAATTCTGTCTGTGGATGCTACAGATGCTGTGCCCCTTTGCAAAACAAATAGAGTACATGTACCTCCAGCCACACTAATTAACTAGCTTTAGAAAAGTACATTGAGTCGTGAGCGTAGGCTGAAAAGCCTGAAAAATTATGTGTTTCTGCAGGGGTTATCTTGCTTGTAAGCGTGTTCACATCAGCGTGTGTCTAATTTCAAAATGAAAGCTATTCTCCTGTTTTGTTTGTTTGCTGTCTCCAATGAGAAGATGATGCATGACTGGAATTGGCTGTTCACAATATAGTAATTACCTGATCTACAGCCTGACAAGAAAAGGACACATTTTGCAAGAGGACACATGGCAGAATTCAATTTATCCTTGATTTTTTATTCATGTAGCTTGTTCTCTCACTTGTCGTGTGGTAGAGGCAGTGGCAAAGCAGTGTTGTGACAGGAAGCCCGTAATGTTTCAACCTCTAGAACTTTTCTTCCGGGTGATAATTTGTTCTCCACTCAGTTCAGACAGATGTGAGATATGCACAGTGGTGAAAATAAATTTAAAAAAAAGTGTGTTACAAGAGGTGGCAGATGAATACTGTTCAACAAAGTTTGAAGTTTCAATTCTACATTTTGACACTTGTGTGACAGCTCAGGAAACTGAACTGCATGAACATTACATAAATTACACATATCAGCAACCCCATGGATAACGTTAACAACAACGATAACAACACAACACAAATGTGGAGTATATCACCATCATAATGACAGGCTGTGTAAAAATATACATAAAATATCAAATAAACCTTTATAAAATTCAAAAAAGGATTTGAAGTGGACTTTCCCGTATCCACTGTCTCGTTCTTCATGCAGTTTGTAAAGTGTGTTTCTCCCCAGAAACGCCTTGGAGGTGTTTTTAATGAAACAGCAAACATGAAACAACGAGTTCATAATTTTTACCTCAAGATTGCCTCGGAATTACTTCTGTCTTCAAATCATATTAGTTGTTTCTATTTCACAGATAATTGAAGAAATTAAAAACAAATGATTTTTTTTTTTTTTAATGTTGCATTGCTGGTTGTAATGTTATTTCTCCCTCTAAAAAGAAATATTTTAGTGGTAAATGTGAGAGAAAACGAAGTGCTCACCATCATTTTTGTAAAATTTGAACAAATCACCCGCTGTGTATAATCCATAAATTTGTTCCAACCCTTTAATATAATCGACCATTTGTTCCCTTCGGCTTGGCTGCAATTCCACGATTTATCAGCTACCTGAGCTCTGATACTTTGGAGCAGCAGGCAGAAAGCGCCCAGCCGTATTGATCTGTCTGTGCTCCGCTGCCTAATGATGACGGTGCAATGTACTCTCTGCAATTTTATTCAGCAGCCATGGGTTATCTTAGTTTTGGTTCGACACCTGCCTCTGTTTTGGTCCCAGTTTTAGTTTTAGTGTATGAAAAAAACAGGCTGTTATCATAATTTTCCGAAGCATTCCTGCTGAACAAACACAGGATAAAAACTGACGATGGGCCTGCAAACCTCTTTGACTCCTGCCAGCTTGACAGTACTTGAATAAAATAGAGTTGGTGGAGTAGGCTTGTTGCAAAGCATGAAAATAAAGCTGTTCCGAATGCTGTCAGTAAAGGTTTGACTGCAGGCATAAATCCAGGAAGACACTCCAGGGGAATGATGTCTTTGTTTGATAGAGAGAATTAGTCCTGGATTGTTTTATCACAAACGTCGAGATAAGAGAGCAACGCCTTAATAAAATGAGATAAGAAATTGACATGGCACAGTCATCAGTCTATCTTTCCCCTGCACTGATATGTGATGGCCAGTTTCAGCAGGCAGAAAGAGTGTGATATATTCTCTCTAGTCGATTGATTTAATTAGGCCTAATGAGCAGAACTCATTCTCCAAGCTCCAAGTAGATGAGGGAGTCAAACAAGACCGTCATTAGCCATCTCTGTTCTTAAAAAACTGCTGATCAAAATGGAGTGACTTGACTTTTCATGGTTGGGTTAACTGACTGACTTCAAAGGTTCAGTTCTCAAGTACTGCTGTGCATTCCCACACAGGACAGTATTGCAATAGCAATATTTAATGAAAGATTTGATCAAATATTTACAAATATATACTTATATTTAACTCTAACTTTATATAATTAATACGTTCCACCTGTGCCGTTTAATTTCTAATCACGACAAGTGTGTCAGGTGTCTTAATAAGTGGATAGGCCAAACATGAGAGCACTAAAGCTGTTAAGGTGGCAATTATCAGAATTACATGAAGTCTCTTCTTCAAGACGTCTGATGAATTGATTAAGGCGGGTCCTGCTGTGAGCCTTAATTTGCTTTATTCACAAGACAAACCGATGAATCACACAGGAATCACTGAATGCAATCTCAAGAAAGCAAGTGCATCCTTTAAGATATATTAGTTGTCCCTAAGGCAGTGCATTTCCAAATTACACTGCACATGACGCAATAATAAATGTAACTGAACTGAAGCTGGACACCAAGCAGTTTCATTCAATGGAAATGTTTTAATTTTTGTTCTGTGCATCAGGAAAAAGCCATAAATAGACTTGAATTTTAGAGCAATCTTTTGGCACAGTTTTGACATAGGACAAAATATAATAATTATCACTCTGTGAATTATCTTATGAATAAATTATGTTGTCTGGTAATTTGGTGATGTAACCAACAATGAGTTATCTGTTTTTAGACTCACAGACTTAAGTAATGAGGGCTTTGTCTCACGTCTTGTCTCCAATCTCTTTAGCATTTAGATAGTGGAGGAATCATTATTCCCTTGTTATGCCCTTGACATGTGCTTAAGTTTTACAATGCAAGCACGAGATGAATAGAATGAATGACAAATTACGTAATGAGGGAGACATTCAACACATCTCATCTCAATTACTTTGAACTGTCAAGCGACTGAGAGAGCGATGCTTTGTAACGACTACACTGCAGTTAAGAGACCTAACTCCAGTACCTGTTTGTTTTCAGGGTAACAGTATAACACCAGGTTCTGGGGGAGAGAGTTTTAATAATATAAGGAAGGGAGAAGCTTAGACGAACAGCGGGGCTTGGGTGAAGGCCATCTTTCGACATTCTCCCCAATGAGGATGCAAGAAAGTAGAGAACTGAAGGCTGTCCTAGGAAATCTTGATATAAGTGTCTGCTGTTTCCTGCCAGGCCCATAAGAGCCTCAACGTCTCTTAGCACAGATGGGGCGGACCACTAGTCTACCTCTCTTGTGCCTACTCAGACACAATCCCGCTCCTATTTACCACAGTCAGTCTGTGTTTTCGATGGGCTCCAACATCTGGGAAATAAACATGTCATCAGTGTTAACAGAGATTCAGTCAACTGACCACTCCATCAGTTGCTCAAATATTACAGGGGCATTGCCAAAGGGTATACGCTGGAATTCAAAGGTGTAGTGATGTTGTGAAGTCTGTCTTTTCATAGTCCTGAGGATCCAAGCAGTTCTGCTTCAGTGAGAGAGGTGGAAGTCCCTCCGATCCTAGATCTTGTGAGTAAAAGACTTCAATTTTCTGTTTTAAACCCAGAATCCTCAACATCCTTCTATCTCCCTCACCAGTACAATAGCTGCAGCCGAAGGACTAGTGTTCTCATAGATAATGCCCCCATCAAGCAAGTCTGACAACAAGGTCCTCATCTCTTTGTGCTTCATTAACAGTAAAGAGTGTGATTTTTCCCAAATGGGACTGGCGTTACCCGTCTTTATTCTCTGCTTTACAATATCAGTCCTTCCAAAGTCATCTTCACGAAGGGCTCAAGCCTTCTCCCACTTCTTTAAGAATGCAGACAGCTTGCTTTGTTGCTGGCTAAGTGTGTTTACCTTACCACATTCAAATGGTCCTGTGGAAGATTATATCTCTCAACATGTGTCTGGCTCCATGGACATCTGGCATTTCCACATGAAAGAGCCTCCCCAAGCTTTTGCTAATGCCCTATAGACACACTGAAGAGGTTTAAATTGCCTATGTATGCGCATGGGAATCCTCCGTTCCTTACCGCAACTAACGTTCTTGCGACCCAAACAGCACTTGGCTCCTGAAGGGCCTCCTCTAGTACACAGTGGTCTTTGTCCTGTGGGTGAGCCCACGTGCGCCCCCATATCCCTACCTTGATTCTTGCTATAAACTGCACCCTCCACCACCTGGCTGGCCAGACGTGCCTCGGGTAACCATCTGTAGTGTTGGTGGCCGAATGGCAAATGGCAAAGGCGTCCCTCCAAGTCCGCAGAGACGTTTTGTTCTGGCAGGAGAAAGACGCTGGCCTTCCAGCATTATGGAACATCACATCCCAGCATGTCCTTATAACATTCAGTCCAAATACAAGAGGGATACATGACAATGTGTTCCTCACAATGAAAAGTCCATGCTAATCCCTCTTTACACTGCAAAAAATCTCCATATTCACAAGTCATTTATTTTATTATTGAGCCCTAAAATCATAAAATCTGCTAATTTACTTGTTTCTAATACAAATCATTTTGTTTCATGGATTTTGTAGAACCAAGTGTCATTTTGTTGAGCAGAGCTATTTCACCTCATTGGCAGAATTTTTCTCTTGGTATAAGAAAAATAAGATTTGAAGGCTGAATATGAGACTAAATTATTTGTTAAGATGGATGTTTTCTGCAGTGTAAGCTGTTAATTCCAAAATCCACACAAGGGATGTCAAGGCCATTGTTTTCTGTCAGCTTCAAAAATGATGGGACTTCCTTCATCTGTTAGAGAGTGTTGGGCCAATAGACTTTGCTGCATCAATGTAACTTGTGACCCTGCGTCTTAAAGTCCAGCAAACCCAATCCCTCTATACACAGCTTCAGCATTTTAGGTCCAACAAATTAGGTTGTCTCTGTTCAGCCCGGGACATCGCAGAAAAACGTGTTTCTTATTCGACCTAGTCAATGAGAAACAGACAGAGTGCCTCTATCTCCCCTCCCATAGCTCTCTTCTCTCTATAAAAATCGAATAATTCAAAATAATGATGATTTTGGCAGTAACATATCACTGGTCACACACAGACACCCACCCATGCATACACATACACACACACATATTTGTCATGCAAGTCACATCTCTCTCTCTCTCTCTCTCCCTCTCTCTCTCTTCCCCCCATGCACATACACACACAGTTACTCCCCCATACTCCAACATATTCCCATTAGACGCTCACTGCATGTGAGGAGCTTCTCCCTCACTCCCCTCCTTCATTTTTAAACCAGAAATAATCTCCATGGGTTGGTGTAAAAGGTCAGCACAGATGCATGCACACACTCAAACATACACACAAGAGACAGTTACACTTGTTTCACACAACGTGGGCTTCTTAAACTTTTCATTATTCTACTTGTGTGTGTGTGTGTGCGTGTGCGTGTGTGACGTGTGTGTGAAGAAACAACAGCAGAACAGCAAAAGAATACAAGATGACCCGATGAGCAATATCTGGATACTTGTGGCTGATCCAGCTACTCCTTACGGCATTAGCCGAAGTTGTCACTGCCTATCATTTTACAGTCTGTGGTGGGTAACGACAGCTAAATATGTAAAAAGTCAGGCTGGCCAATAACATGACAGGCCAATACAAATACAAAGTAGATGTTTCACTGACAATCTAAACATGTGGTTTGGGTAGGAACATACACAGAGAGGAGTGTGTACTGGTGTGTTTAGCCTCTCCCATCATAGCACGTTCTTGCACGCATTAATCATTTTCTGAAAACACTGTAATTAAACACCTTTTGAATCTTTAATGCAGCCTTGTGATCGACTCATTTGTTCAGAAAATCATGTGTCCGCCCAAAAACAACTGGTTACTCTCTAATTTTGTTTCCATTAATCCTTGAATCCCTCTTGTAATCCTAATGTTTTACTGTCTGGGTTATCAGCTGACAATGGAAGACAAATAACCCCCAAGCCTTCGGTTTAAAGGGCATCTCGAAACGATGAAATCCAGTGCCTCGTCGGACATTCTCCGCACGTAGCTTTAACGTTACCCTGAAACATGATCAAAAGGAATGAACGAGCTTACAGTTTACATTATTAATATCAACATTAACAACACTGCATGCCTGAATATCAGTACAAAGTAGGCACGCACTGCAAGACTGCCTGAACTAATCCATCACAAAAATTACTTCGCTGGTTAGTTTTTTAACCAGGGGAGAGGGAAGTTTGCTCAAAACAAAATTCTGAGAGAAAACATATTGTATGATGTGGGATCTTTGCCTTAAAGGGGCAATTAGTAAGATCTTTACTGGACATATAGCACAAAATAACCATATTATATCTGTGGGGGGTTGATAGGGTTGTTGATCAATGCCAAAGAGTGAATAATTACTTCACTAGGTGCTAAGGGCAAAAGAGGTTATAGATCATATACTGTAATGCCTCCTTAAACCGCTAATCTGAATGTGTCTGTTTGGGAACAACACCCACTGGACACAAGATGGTAGTGGGAGTCCATTCTGAGCTCGTTCTCCTTACTAACTGACATCAGTGATGTCAGGGGGAAATGTGCGTTACTTATGAGGAGCCACGATTCTATAACATTACGTGCTGTTCAGTCCGTCCGTGCGCTTTGATAGTGTTGGTGTTGAACAAACAAAGGTGTCATTTGCATAATAAGGGCCGGCAGGTCTTGAAAGATTTCATCAGACACGGCTTATTTGAATAATTTATAAAAACAAATTAAAAGTCTTTGCACAATGTCAAATTTCATGCTGTCCGTCATGAATGTCATCTGTGTGTTTCCCTCTGTCGCTTGGTCCGTCTCGGTCTATGTCTTTTGGCTCTTGGTCTCACAAAGAAGATAACGTCTTGTTTTTATCTGCAATGCAATCATGAAAATGAGATGTTGAGACATTTCAATGACATACAATATCTGATTGAGTCTTTATTTTAGAGGGAATATCCAAAAGGTACAGTGTAGACAGCATATCCACCACAAGCCTGCCTGCCTGTCCTTTCATGCACACTGACAGTTTAAAATTCTTCTTTTTATTCTATTATTTTTCTTTTTTTTAGTAGTCTGCTAGGAGTGCAATTAGTGGAAAACAGTGTCAGCCCAAATCTGATCCCTAGTGCATTTTTTGTACTCCACACCAGTCTGCTGTCTGAATGTCAAGAACTTTTAGACTGTGGGCAGCAAGTTCAACCCGTTCTCATTCCCAACTCGTCCTGCGTTGACTCTTTGTCAAATCCCTTGGCATCGCTATAACAACGCTAAAGGTGCCTTTCTGTGTCTGTAACAGGTTGATGCTATAAGAGGATATAATTTTTTTAAATTACAAAAATATGCTTTCGTTGGTGCTATTTTGCCGCAGTTTCATCAGCTCTCTTTCATGGGCAGAAAGAGGTATGTTCAATGACGAAACAGATTATACAACATTTAGAAATGTTAACTTCTGACTGTGCTCTTCTATTTAAATTGTGCTTATTGTAAAGTAGATGTAACGACACAGTCATTATAAGTGCAATATTTTATGGAGTTTATTGAGATGCCACTGAAATAACTTGTTATATACTGTAGGTTATGAGCCAATTTTATTTATTTATCTAGCAGGTGACATCAAATAGTAAATGCAAGAGATTTTTTTTCTTCATTTGGCCTCAAAATTGATCTACAACCATACTAACCATTTTTTTAAATTAATATTAGCACCAAAGAGCTCAAGCAAAGAAATGCACCAAAGCAGAATGCCTGATTGGGCAGAAAATGTAGGCCAGACTGTGTGTTCCGTGGTCCAGGAGAGAAAGTTGCAGGTGTCCAGTACAAGGCATGTTTGAGATGAGTCCTGCGCAGTTTTGACCAGCGACTGGTCCGTTGCATGACGGTTAGAAAAGTTGTCCGACCTGCTCCGCTGACCCGACTGCGCGAGCCACGGGACTCTCGCGGGACCGAGGCAGGTGCAGATTTGGAGCGAGGCGCTGCAGTTGCTCTCCACCGACTGCACAGCTCCAAGGATGATGGGAAACGCCTCGAGCTGAGCGCTCATTGGTTCATCACAGTTGTATCACACTCCCACCGTGAAATGAAGAGACTTCAGTTTTTATATCTATTCATCGATGTCACCATTTTATTAGAACGCTATGTCATATTTCCCATAAATGTCAACCACCAGAAGAAGAAAAAGAGCAATGTGTGTGCCATCGGGGAGGCTTGTCGACTCCTCGCCTGACTGCACTCTTTCGTCTACTTTCGTCTA
>OMOV01035932.1:2245-12924 GCA_900312565.1 Beryx splendens | reverse complement strand
GGGGGGGAGCAGTGGGTGACGACTCCTGTGAGAGGATACGGCGGGGTATACAGAGTTCATTTTGGCCTTAAGCCCCGGTCGCATAGTAGTATGATACTTGCTCGTGTTTGAAGATGTAATCTCCCATTTGATTTCCATTCAGCAGGCAGGATGGGAGGGTGCCAGTCCCCTGCTCCCCTGGGCTACCACATCCCACCCATATCAGGGTCAAGCGGACTCTCCTATAAACACTGATTAAATGCACTGGAAATGGCTCCCTGGCTAAAGGCTCACTCTGACAGGAGCCAGCAGGATGGAGTGACGCTAGATAGAGAAAGAGGAAAGCAACAGTACAGGACTGACGTGAGATTACACGTCTTGTGTTTAACTTATCAATGAGGCTCAACTGAAGCCCACACTGTAAATCCCTTCACAGCTGTGTTTGGTCTGAAATCACTGTCATTCTCTTAAGTTCAGTGGAACTCTTCGTGCATCTTAGCTCTGCGCAATATATTAGTTTAGTTGAGAGTGTTCATTTGCACAAATAAACAAATGATTCAGCTGCAAATGGCGGGCAGAAATAAAAAACAGATTGTTTTTTACTCTGCTCGTTCTGTTTATTTCATGGTCTTTAAAATTGCAATATATTTGCCGTACATTGTTTACACCATCAAAACATGCTGCCCATGACTGTGACTATCTCTGGAAACCCCTTCCCCCAATGAAACTGTGTAAAGATAAAGCATCTAAAACAGATGCCACAGGTTCAGAGGGCACTGCTGAGTTGATTTCAGCGGTTTTATTACAACCAGATAGAGAAAGAAAGGCAGACTGATGTCAGTATCGGCAGCCCGGCATGGAGCCTGTAGGGAACATACTTTGTCTGCTTCGCTGATCACGTTACAGCACACAATAACACAAATATGAGATATGCGGTTTTGTCTTGCATCATTCATTTGCTCATTTTTTTCCCTGTTTAAACACAATGATTAGTTTCTGTATTTACAATATTGGATTTCAGCATGAAACTAGCACACAAGAAAATTAACTATTTTGACGCCCACGCTCTGTTACAGGCTGGAATAATGGCTGCAAAAATGATCCCAGAACAGAGAAACACATTAAAGGCATTAGTATGAAATTTTGAGTTATATCGGCCTGGTTTTCCTATGATATCCTGTGTATCACCACAGCGAAATGATTCCAGCAGAGGCAGAATGAAAACACATGGCTGTTCGATCCATGGTTTTGTTTAGAGCACACAGAGAGCTTTCCCGACTCCATTAGTAGTGTGGGAAAACAAATCTATGGAAGAGCCCTTAAATGAACATCAGAAAACAGCAATTAGACCATTATCTGTGGCAACACCAGTCTCACGATACTCACGGCTCTCTGCGCGCGCTGCCCTCCCCTCGCCACACTCAACCAGACACGACTTCTTTTTGTTGCACATGAAAACATAAAAGAAAACAAAAATAAAGGGAACATGCCAATAGAGAGATCTAACTGACTCTTACTGGCTCCTGATGCCTTCATGTCAAGCTGGGTATTCTTAGGGAGATGGTCGGGCGGCTCATAACTACCCATAACCCCACGGGGCATGCAGTGGTTGCTGTATCAGATAAGAATGAAAACTGAAGGAATCATCGGGTTAAAAGCTTGAAACTAATGAGATGGAAATGATGTAATTAGGTTCATCTGTTGTTCATTGGGAAGCCCAGTCCTAATGCAGTGACTGTTATAGGGGTTTATGGAGTGGAGTTTGGATGCAAGTGGTGCAAAGGAAAAGAAAAGCCCACTGCAACACTGTGCTACAGCGTTGTGTTATCTGAAGTTTATTGCTTCCTCCTCGGCTTCAGCTTGCAGCTATTACAGTATTATCGATTGGGCCAACTGTACTTTATGAGGTCTTCATAATTGAGCAGATGTGAATTGGGATTTTACGGTTGTGCTATTAAAAAACACGATTGTTTGGAGCGTGGCTCCACGTCGATGCAGAACAGCGGTGTCTCCTCCAGCAGCACAAGTCTCTTTCACTTCCCTCATGGCAAGAAACAGGCAAAACAACAATAACAAAACACTATGGTACAAATTTTTTGGAGCCAACTGCAGCACCAGAGATGACATGTTTATGCTTCTGCAATTTTAATTATAAGGTAGTTTATTGGCCTCCCCCTCCCCCGCCCCTTGATTCCAACAATGGTGAAGGGATTTGGGAAAAGCCGTAGCATTAAAATGTATTTATATGGTATGCAGTGTTTTTGTGACTTTGAATTGTTTTCCTGTGGTTTTCAAATAATTCTCAATTTGAGCTCTAAGAATAACAAAATGATAGGGTGGGTAATTTTGGAACATACTCTAGATCCAAGTTCCATGCTGCAGCTTTTAGCAATGGATAATGGGATTTTTCAGATCGAAAGGCAATTGAAATGATTGTGATGGTTGTCTAAACTGCATAAACATGAGAGAGGTCTGCAGACATGCTGACTATTTCAAAATCCCCCCTGAAGGCTGGTGTTTGTTTCTGAGAACATCCTTCACTTCTTATTTTTTTCCAGCTTCTGTGGATTGTCAGTGTTTCTTGGCTGTTAGGGTGGACAGACTTTTAAAAGATTGTCACCTGTTCTACATATAGACAGTTAAAGGCTTGTGTGTAAGACTTCAGATGCTCATTATCATATAGCTGGTTCAAATTTATCTGTACTTATATGAAAACCCGGGGCATGGAATCAAACAGACACCCCTAAACATACACGTTTATGGGTTTTTCAGAGATCATTATCCATAGCTGCTCTGAGGAAGCATCATTGATGCAGATTTGGAAACTGTTTTTAAAATAGCTCTTGTACCTTTGCCAAAAAACCTTGAATAAATTCCATACCATTATGTGTGGAGCTCTTGTTTAGCATAAACGAAACTGCAGTCCATGCCCTCAAATTTACATACTTGTACCTTCTCTGATGCTTTGCCAAGTATTTGTCTCACTGTATGTTGGGGGAAGAGGTCTCTCCAAGGTTATGGTCATGCATTAAATGTAATGCGAGTTGGAGTCATAGTTAACATGCTAGTCCCACAGCTTGTACTATATATAGTACAAAGCCTATGGCACTGCTGTATGAATACCTAAACTCTTGATATGCAATGCAACTTCAGCTTTCTCTGCAGCATGCACTGATATTGGCAGAAACTGACCATTACATTTAACACTTGGTGGTGAAGATATCTGCTCTCCACCATTCCAGGTACAAGTAAATGAAACATTTCCACATGTGCAGTTGCAGCCACTCCTTCTCATTGACCCGTAAAGGTTTCTATCTTTTTATTTGGAATGGAGAAATTGAGGTACGCTAGCATTTGGACACATTGCTTGTCACTGGCCATGGCTTTCCATTAGCTGTAGAAGTCCCTGGTCTAGAGATATCCTCCTTTTTATGAGTAGAAGCAAATGAAATCAAACACTTTTACTTGACCCTATGAGCGTTAGTAAAAGCCTCTTTGAAAAATAGGTCATAATGAGGTCTGATTGCTTTGATTTGGAAGTTACACACACCAATCGATTCCTATTGCATTTGGAAACACTGGAGAAAAACGGCACTTGTCCTGCCAAGTAGGATTTCCACAGTTTTTCCCTTTTTCTCTCGCTTCTACCGTCTCTCTTCCTCCCACTTTCATTCTTTCCTGTTCCCTTCTCATCTGCAAGCTGAAACTTCCCGGAGCGCAGTCGGTATCTGAAGGGAAGATTAGGAACACCCTCGTTGGCCATTGTCCTGCAGCTCGTCAGAGTCCCTGCAGGGAGCTGCTGAAACATTTGATAGCGGTTCCTAAAAAGCGGAGCGGCATTTTTTTTTTCTTCATCTCCATTCTTTTATCAGCTGCTGAAGCTTCCGTTGAGGTCACTGCCTCATCTCGGTTTGCTGCCCCCCAACACGACCCCACATCATGTAGATACTGTAGCTGGGTCATTAGGTTTAATGGATGAAGGAACGAAAGCGGAAACGAGAGTTTTTTTTTTGCCTCAATCATCCATCTGTCTCGGCTTTCTCAGAAACATAAACCTGTGATTTTGTGGGAATTTTGTCGGAAATGTTAAATGCTGTAAGACATCAAAAAGAGGTGTTAATTATGATGCATGGAAACCATGAAAACATTTCATGTTGAAGTAATACTCTCCAGATCAGGATGATAAAATGAATGCATTCTTTGTTGAGGAATATACTGTATATGAATCCACTTTTTTTGTGCCTGTGTTTTTCCCCCCAGGCCGTGCTGAGGCTGGAGCAGTTGCAGATGGCTCGTTTCAGGAAACCACAGGCCCAAAAAGGATCTCTCTCCGCCGCGCATTTAGTATACAAACTACAAAGGCAGGCTGCGGTCAGCACACCCTTGTGAAGGGGCTAAAATAGTGTCAGCGCTGCAGGATGTCCAATAGACTACAAGCCAGCAGAGGAGAGAGCAGACCAGAAACCTACATGTGAACGAGAGGCAAAGAGGTGAAGACAAGCAAAACATAATTCTATGTGCACTCCTTCTTGAATAAAAATCGGAGCAATCGCAAAATGTATTCGTATTGTTCTTGTAAAACAACATAAGAACATTATTCATTTCAAATGCAAAGGGCCGTGGGCCTACAGGCATTTTTTGGCATTTATGTACATGAAATACATCTCAGATAATGTAACTAATGTAAAAATGACTGTGTTTTTTAACCTTTATATATCCAGGAAAGGTTTTGTGGGGCGTGTGTGCTCTTTTTCAGCACTGTCCTGCTTTGCGTTCATCCAGTTAAACACATTCACACCAAGGAGCTGCCCAGCAACCATCTTCTACTGTTGACCACTAAGCAGCTCCACTGGGACAACTGGAGGATAAGTGCCTTGCTCAATGACATCTTGGCAGTAGCTTTTGAGGGAGGGGAGAGCATTAATCATTCATTTTCCACACCCAGAATTTTCTCAGCCTGAACTGGCTCCTGTCAAAAGCCCACTTCTCTAACGTTGAGGCTTTATGTGCGATTTACGGGTCCACACTTCCATTCTCAAGGAGTTTTTATTAGTAAAGCTCTACTGTAAATTGGTATGTCAGCAATGCCTCTTCTGAAAATCTGTCTTGCACTGTGTTTGATTAGGACAAATTCACTGCTCATGTTTTGCCAACAGCCCAGTTCAGTTGTTCCTTTCTCTGAGCTAGACATTGTGAGAACCCAGCTGTGCGGAGACCTGACTTGCCATTCCACACTGATTAGAAGCCAGCCCATGTTTGACCACCATTAGTTGATTGTGGTATGTCCTGGTCTAATCGTTGATAATCATGCTTCAGTGATATTTTCTGAGATGAGGTAAGTATGTACGTATGAAAGGAGTTAGCGTTAACCCGACTAACGGCAAAAACAGACTGGGGCTTACCTCCCACACAGGCAATAACAGTCAACGTTGCTTCCTGCTTCGCCTAACTCACTAGAATCACGTGCCGCCTCCAACTTTTAGCATTGTTTTTGTGTCAGAGTTGGCATTCCTGTAATATTAAAACATTCTTGTACAACAGGACCTGTGTTCCAGCCCAGACCTGAAAGGATGTGATTAACAATGAGGTGCCAAAAGAGGGAAGTGATGAATTTTCTATCATTTTGGCTCGCAAAGCATGAAACTACTTTCACTCCTCCATGCCTCCAAAATGCCAGGTATTATGTTTTGCTCGATTCCCGGGCAATTCTGCACATAACAAAGCATTCTGAGCTGTCATATATTTCTTAGACTTTGTGAACTCCACATCTTTCAGTTTGACCCACAGTAGGTGGACTAGGGATGCTATATGTATTACCTGCTCCAAACCTCAGGTCAGCTGCTATTAAACTTATCTTGTGTGAATAAATAAGACGCAAAGGACAAATCACACCGTTTCACAATGTCTGGCTTTGATTATACTCTAGCAGATCAACGCCCCCTCTTACCCAGCTCCAACTACAAAAACAAGAGGGGTTTTAATGCAATACTGTGTGACTCGGGTTAAATTACCATCTTAACGTTTGACCAGAGCGGTGACAGAGCAAGAGTTAAAGTCCCACTGGCAGGATAACACCTCTGGGGGAAAATGCAGGCCAAATCAGATGAGGTGAGAACAAACTCCAAGGTAATCTGTGATGATGTGACCTCAGCAACGGGACGCCAACGCGTCAACCGGACTGAGACTGAACCTCGGCCCGACTCATGTGGGAGTAAATGTGAAAAACATGACAGCAAGTGCAGAGTAGAGCAACTGCGAGCAAAGCTGAGCTCTTCGGTTCGCATGCCTTCCCCCTTGGGTCCGAGGGCTAATGTAATAAGCTAGCATGAAACTCCAGTGATATCGCTTACAGAACCTGGACTTTTCCCAAACTGCATGGTCACAGCTGAGCTGAACAGGCCATAGTGGAATACCCAAAATGACCTTGAGGCTGGGTAATGTTAGTGTGGTCAAACATTCACATGGACACTCAGTGAACCCGGCCAGCATAACCCCAGAGTCATGTCCAGAACGTTGGTAACACTTTACTAAGGCTTTATTCCACTGTATTAACCTTTCCTTTAACCTATGGAAATGTGTTGTGAATACAATGATAATACTCTGTAAGTACTTGGAGTAAGGCCATTGTAAAGTGCTACCAAACCATGTCAGCAGGCTTCACAGCATATCGTCTGTATTATACTGTTACAATAATTAGGTAATGTGAATTCTTCAAATACAGCTGCTCTTTAAATTGTTTCAATAACATCTTTCATTTTCTCTCCTTGAGAGACCCACAACTCAGCAATCCTGTCTACCAGTATACCCAAGGATGTCATAGACTAGTGCACCTCACTTCTGTCTCTGGCTGAAGAAAGACTTCTGCTTTCTGGGGATGTAATCTTAAGGAATCCTAGCCATCTCACATGGGATATTTCCTGTACCTCCGAAGCCGTCCATTCCTAAACAGAAAAGTATACAGAAGAAAAGCTATATGGCCAGAACAGACGATGCCCCCGGGAATAACAGGCGGTATGTGACACATTCCTCAGCACAAATCTCCATCAGTAAACACAGCGCCAATGCTGAACGGTTCTCCAACTTGCATGTGAATGCAATGCTGTTTAGCAGACGGCTTGGAAGTCCCGGATGTTGGACTTTTCAACCAGCATATGAATGCAGCATGATAGTTGTGATTAAAAAAATGAAAATCGTCTAATGGCAGAAATCCCAGATCCAGATCACCTCCAAAATCTAATCAACTGATCCTTGTGCCAAGAGTTATCTGTCCACCAGATTTCACTCAAATCTGTTTGTAACTCTTTTTTTTGGAGATATCTTGCTAACAGACAGACAGACAGACGGGGTAAAAACACAATCTCCTTCCAACTTTGTAATTAAGCAACTAAAACAGGTGGATTGCCTCTAATGAATTGTAAAGACAGCGCTCAGGCCACAGATCTGAAGCTTAGCAAATAAAAACATGTGCTGCGGTTACACTTGTTCTCAATGCAACTTTTATCATCCAAACACGCCACGACGCATTAGGCGTGAATGTTTCAAAATCAGATTTTGTTTGCGTTGTGATCTGATGAGTCAGTCCACAACCCGCGGTGGTCAGGCTCATCACATCAGAATTCACACTTGCCCAGTTAATGTATCCTGGTGTGTTCAGATGATTTGATGGGTTGTGTACCGCGTCAATGATAGCATAACTGCTGTCAGGCCTCCAAAATATACAGTCTCATACAACAGCATAAGTAACTCCCAATTCATATATTCTCAACAATAATACCTTACAAGAATTTTTTTTTTTAAATATCTCAATCACAGGATTACAGCCAGAGACTTCTGCCCTAAGTGAGCTAAAGCACTACTATAGCTGCCAGGGAAAGCTACAGGTATGCCATCTCTGTATCTCGTGGCTGTATATGAGTGACTTATGGTAGCTGCTGGTTACAGGTAAAAACTTAGGTAAACATTTTTAGTAAGTTTGTATCTGTAAAATTAACTGTTATACGACTAGCAGATGACGCTAGTTGATGACTAGATGGTCCAAAAGTAGCTAGTGACTACTTTCAGCTTATAGTGGTGTATTTTGGGGAGCAATTTAATGGCCAGCTCTCAAAGTTGTAGCTTTCTGGATGTATTAACTTATGGCTTTCTGGTAAACTGAGGGCAAATACTGGCCATCTTTGAACGAGGGTGGCTGTGGCTGGTTGTATAATTTGAAGCTGACCAGGTCTTTTACGTTGTGGATGGATGGATTTATTAACTAGACGCACAAGACATAGCTATGCTGTACTTTTTTTCTGTTTGAGAAAAGCCTGAAATGATTATGGAAGTGACTCACCCAACCATCTGCCGAGACAATATGGAATCAATAAGATGAAGCCAGACAAGCTGACATCAAATGGGCACGCCTGCATTCCTTTCACATGTAAACAATACTGTGCATTTGAAAAGCTGTGTTGCTTGATTACATGTAGGCCAAATGCCTTTTGTTAAGTTTTATAATTATAGTACACCATACACCATATTGTGTTGTTTAGTCTTTCAGAAGGTCACTGTGGTGCATCCACATTGTGAAAAACAGCTCAGCTGTCTGTGGTGCTGTGGACAAAAACAATCCACTTGCAAAATGTCATAAATCCTCATCTCCCCATATCACTGGTTCCTCATTACGGGCCAACTTTAAGGGACTATAATAATAATAATATGAATAACAAACTTTATTTACACTTTTCGAAAACAGTTTATAGTGCTTTACAGGGAAATATAATAAAAGACATGAAACAGGGTGTTTTTGAGACAATTTAAAAACATCATCAGAGACAGACATGGCAAGCGTCAATTTGAATTCACTTTTGCTGCATTAGAAATAACTTAATGGTGTGTTAACAGTTGGCTGCTCCTCTGTAAACATGTTTTGGGGTAGTACAGTATATATGCCGTCAGTCTGTCAGTAAAAGCCGTCACAGTGATTTGGTGCAACTCACCCTGCCGAGTTAAAACCATAACAAGATTATGAATTCATAAAATCAGATTTGGAGAAGAAGTGTCTCTTTGTGAGTGGTGACCCAAAATGACTTCTGATAGATTTGATTGAGACAGACAAGGAAACTCTGGTCAGTAAAACCGATACTCTCTACTGGCTACTCTCACTACTAGTTCCAAATGGTTGCAACGCAGCATGGGGAAAGTCAATAATTAGTTCAAATATTCTGCCTTGAATAAGTATGCATGTCAATTATATCAGAGCCCACCTACTGGCAGAAGATTTTCCTCTCCAGCTGAAGCCATATCCAGGGCTTATTGAATTATACATGAAGAAAAAAACACTTTTCTGCCCTTTTCATGTAAATTCTCTTTGTGTTATTGCGGGCATTGCTTGCGGTAAAGCTTTTCCCTTTCGCATCCAGCGGGGGTCCTGGTGCACACTGCTGTGCGCCTGTCATCTATAGTGAGCGTGCTGGCTCCTCTTGGTCCCAGACGACCCCTTTACACAGTGGCCCTGCCAGCAGGACCCGGGCCAGCCTATTCTCCAAACCCTGACAGCCACAAAATAGAGTCCTTGACCCAGAACACTAAACTATATCCAGTATGACAAAGGGGCAGACAGAGCTGAAGGGAAACAGATCTAGCAGCGATTTGTGGGTTAAAGAGAATCCTGTAATGATCCAGCTCTGTAACTAATCCTGTAAAACCACACATCCAGTTTACGTTGAAGTGTTTCTCAGTGAGCTGAAATGTTTTCTACACAAAGGGGTCAATGAAGATGTATACTTACAGTATACTGTACATACACTTATTATAACAGTACTGTGATGGATGGATGTACAACCCTGGAAATGGCACTGACACTGGGATACGAACAGTACTGGGACTATGATGTGTTGTGTATGTGAAAATGTATGTGTGAATTGAGTTCAGGACCCAACCCAAAACATCTGTCATCTGTCAAGGAGTGATATTACTGATGTACATAATTTATCCCCTTACAAAAAACCCACATGTGAAAACCCATAGGTGAATTCAAAGCGTGAATTCAAATGTGCTTTTTGGACACGTGTTGGGTTTCATATGTGAACAATTTCACAATCACACTTCAGATGTAATTTTTTTTTTTAATTAAAAGTGTTTTTTCCCCCACATTAACATTTTTTTCATGTTTTCAACTGCCACATGTACATATGACAATATTTGTTTCATATGTGAAAACTTGTGACATGCAAAGAGACAGGAGGGAAAATGTCATTTTCCCATGGGAAATGCACATGTTCACCTATATGAAAGCTAATGCGTCCAAAAAGTACATATGCTTTAAATTCATATGTGGGTTTTCACATTTGATTTTAAGGCACCACTGTTACAAAGGAACCTCTATTTGGTTTCTGCGTCAAACAGAGGGAGAAAAACAAACTCAACACGGACATTGTGCCTGCCGCACTGAGTGAGGAATCTTAAATAAAAGGGTGTTTTTCAGAGGAGGAAAACCGCTAATCCTACACCTCCCCTCATTCCCTTCTTTTGTTCTTTCACACTCGTTCTCTCACTCCAGCTGTCCCGTGTCCATACAAAAAGTCAGGTGGTTAAAGGGTGTCACGATATCTTTTTCTTTCAGTTTCTCTCACAGCTGAGAATGATTAGGTCATCATGTTGTCCTTTTGTTAAGCACGGGGCGCCAAGTGAATTGGGGTGGGGTGGGGGGGTGAACATGT
>OMOV01035909.1:1333-22657 GCA_900312565.1 Beryx splendens | reverse complement strand
TGTGTGTGTGAGAGAGAGAGAGAGCGGTTCAGAGGTCAGTGTTTGAGGCTGTTGGTGTCGACTGAGGACTTTTCTGCTGATTCAGTGTTGATTGAGCTCTATGCCAAACTGTGTGTGCATGTGTGTGTGTGTGTGTGTGTGAGAGAGACAGCTCAGGGGGAAGCAATCAATCTGGCCATCTGACAGGCTCTGTCTGTGGACCAATCAGACGTGGACGCCGAGTTATATAACTCTCAGAGAAAGACAAACAAGGATGGGACGGAGTTGTGTAACCTGAAAGATGAAACAGTGAATGTCATATTTGGATTTCAGACATTTTACATTTACATTTTAATCATTTACTGTAGTAGATGATAGTCAGGTTGTTGAAGCCGCTGCGTCGGCGTAAAGAGGAACAGTGTGTGTGTGTGTGTGTGTGTGTGTGTCTATATCAGATTACTGTGTCAGTGACTGCTATGGCAAATTTGATGTTGTAGTCCTCACTGACATTTCTAACCTGGGCCAGACTCTGTCTGTCTGCACTGGTAAACACTGGAGCTCTTTGAATACTTCAATGACATTTTATGAGAGAGGATGGCAGGAAACATCGGCCAAGAGTCAGATTGAAACCCACAACACAACTACATGACACCCCCCACTGAACTCGGCCTGATAACACACCACTTCTTTGCAGAAAAAGTTAAAAAGCCTTTAATGTGTGGGCCACGCTAACGCGTTTCAGCGAAAATATATACTGTATGTTGAGGCTTTTTGAGTTTTTCTACAAAGAACTGTGCTTTGGACTTTTTTTGTTGGAGGATTAGCCACACCAGCCACTAGAGATGAGCTGTATTCCCTTCTCTGTCTTCAAACAGCTGACAGACATTTGCTGAAACTGATTAACTCAACTAGAATCACTTCCTATAACTGTGAACAGATGTCAAAACTTTTCACCCACTAAAAAGACAGCAGCAGCTCGTAAAAGAGCAATTCAGTTGCAAGGCAGTTTTCCACTGCTCGCTGCAGTAAGTCGGTTTGGCAATGGCCGCCGTTTCAGCCATTCAAGGACCTTGATTTGAATTGGAAAGACCGTCCTATCCATGTTCTGTGGTGGATCATCAAACATTTGTTTTATTTAACTTTTCCTACAGGTTGAACAACTGTGGGGTTTCTCTCCTGTGTGGACCCTCATGTGTCTCTGAAAATGTCTTTTGTCACTAAAACGTTTGTGAATATTCACGTGTAAACTTAAAAGTCTCATATTCTCCACTTTCCAGTGTTTTATTTTATGTCCTGAGGTCCATTAAAAATGGTTTATGTTGTCATGTACCAAACAGTCTCAATCCATTTTCACACGTTCTTTTTTCCAGCATCTCTCTGAGCCTTACTAAGAACAGGCTGTTTCTGTTGCTGTGCCTTTAAAGCTCATTAATATTAATGACCCTCTGTTCTGATTGGCTAACTGCTAAGGCAGAGCAGGCAGCAGGTAGATAGGGAAAACTCTGGTAATAAAAAATGACAAAACCGCTCAATCGCTTTGGAAAACAACCACTTTGTTAGTCTATTATTTCTTACAAAAATGATAATGAGCGAACATTTGCGACGCCACAAAGTTACAGAAATCCAAACGGCTCATTTAGAGGCTCGCTTTCCTAATATGGATTGTGTGGATTTAGTTGCCGACCGTGCGTTTTGATACTTTCACCATGTTTAGATACAACTCCTTTATAATCAGAGGCAAGGGGAATCCTGTTTTACACTTGATCTCAATCTGATTAATCTCAATCTGAACATTTTATCACACGTTCAAGTTTAATTACACAGCTCTTTATCACATGCATGTCTCAAAGGGCTTTACAGACAATGAGCCTAGCTACTGTAGATCTAACGAATCAACAATCAACCATACAACAGAATTATATAATACACAAGTATAATACAGCTATATATATATATATATATATAAAAAAATGTCTAAAAATTTCCTTTAACAAACTTTAAAACGTCTCATCTTTGATCCATTGTTAGTGGTCAGGTGGCAGTGGCTCAACATCTGTATGACTGCCTGGATGTCTTCATGGTGCTGCAGAATATAACAAGAACAGTCATCAGCTTGTAGAAATAAAACAGCCCAATCCATTGAAGTGTGTCTCAGAATAACAGCTGCATTTAAAATGTGTCACTTTTTGGGTTTTTTAACCTCATTATTTCAAGGGCATGATTAAATTATCTCATTATCTCAAAATATCAAACTCTGATTTACTGTAATTAGGTGAATGATTTAGGTTATGTCCTAAACTGCTGTGATGACGTCACATTTATCAGGAGGATGTTTGCCTCCTTGAAAAATAAGCTGATGGTTGGCAGACCATGAAGTTTGGCTTCAGTTGGCAAATGTTATCTGTGACTTATAGCTCCATGGTTGCTCATATTTTTTACTGCCGTTATATCAAAATCACGACTTAATCATCTCATTATCTCAAGATAACAAATTAATGGTTTTGCTGAGATCACAACGTTTGTCCCATTGCTTCTGCCTTCACGAGACGCAAGCCGAGGAAGCATGGAAGTGTAGCCAAAGTGTAGACAGACTAAAATGGAATTGGCAATGTCAGAGGGACAGATCACGATTGATTAGCGCATCAGATTTTAAAGGTAAGGTATGACACAGGGAGAAATTGCAACAGTAAAAAAGTAAGTTAAAAAAAATAAACAAAAAAAAACGGACGCTCTTGATTTCCATACAATTCAAGTCATTCCTGGGAAAAATCCTCCGCCCCACAGGAAGTGATGCATTTATATTTGTTTGGAATGAGCAGAAGAACTGGGTAGTTGGCATGAGCAGCAACCTGCCCCTTGCTGGGCGATGCCTCCGTCTGGCACAATTACCTTGTGGTGCCAGTAAGCAGTTAGCTAAACCTGACATTATAACAAAAACCCCAACTATTGTTGATTGAAACAGCTTCTATAGAAGGCTTCTATTAAAGGCTTTATTTGGCAACATTAACTGAAATGATTCCCGATCATAATGAAGACAAAAACAGCCAGTTTTAATTTCCTGCCTAGCTAGAGGCGCATTACGCAAGTCTGCAGCTGGATGGCATTGACCATGGTTGACAAACAGAAAGAAGAGAGTCACCTACAAAAAACTTCATCAACAGAAAATCCACGGGAAAAGATGTCACAATAGCGCCCACACAAAGGTGGAGACAAAAAAAGAACAAAAAAAACCAAAACAAAAAACCACCACAGCAACGAGCGCTTGGCACCAAAGATGGAGACAAATACTGTACAAAGAAAAGAAATCTCACTTAAAAACCGACTCTGCAATCACACAAAAAACCCACCATGCCTATTTTCTCACCTGCAACACGGAGTCTGATGGAGTCGCTGTGAGGGCTGGAGACGTCTCTATCTTCCAACCTTTTCTGATACCGACACCGGTACGACCCCTCGTGACCATAGTCCATGTTGGTGATGACAAACGTCACCGTGTTGCTGCTGGACTCTCGCTCCAGCCTGAAGGAGCCGGAGGTTTGTTCCAAGGTGAACAGAGCACCCAGAAACTCCTCCAGAGCCCTGAAGGAGCAGCTGATGTCCACTCTGGTACCCCGTTTAACCTCAGCGCCGGGGCTAGCGAAGATTTCAGGTTTGGGCATGGGCCCTACGACAAGAAACAGGTTTGGATATCGTTGGATTTGGTTTGGCTCAGTACAGTTAGTTTATTATGTATTTAATAGTTTATTAAGGATCCCCGTTAGCCTCTTCCAGGGGTTCACATAAACAATAAATTACAAAACTAGAGCAAGAGTTAAAATATGGTCATAAAAAGTGGTCAGACCCATTCATAAGGTTCACATTTGTTTGTGTGGTGTAGCTTAGTTTAACTTAGCTCAGCTTAGTTTGGTTTAGGGCTGATTTTTTTTTCACAGTGATAAAACACAGACGTGAAGTAATAAACCACAATTATAAAAGAGAGAACAAATGCAGGTGAGATCAAACAAACCAACGGGCTTGTAAAATACAGCTCATCTCAAACCAACCAACTAAAAAAACTAGATGGAAGCATTGTTGACTTGTGTGCTGTGTTATATCTACAGTGCTTAAAATGGCTAACAATCAGTGTTTTTCTGTCTGGCACTGTATGGATATACATACATACAGTATATATACATGTAGTTCTATGCACTGACCATTAGGAGCTGCTCTTACCACGACTGTATCATTAATGCCAGAAGCTAATGGCAACCAGCTGCACAACTAACACAGCTTTGTTAAATACTCAGTTGTGATTGACCAATGAACAAATAAACTAAACAGAAAATAGAGAAAATAAATTCACAAATCAGAAAACACAACACTCACAACAATCATCACAACCACATTGAAGAAAACTAATTAACATTTTACAGAATAAAGTCATAAATTACACAGTGCTAACATGCAAAGGCTAATGTGCTAATGCTAACATTCTAGTGCTACATGGAAAGGGCCCAAGTATTAGTATAAGCACGTTAGCATAAACACGTTAGTGTTATCATTACTGTTCAGTATTAGCATTATGCTAATAATAAGACAGAATAAGCATTAGCAGTCGTGTGTTAGCATTAGATTGTGATAGCACATTAACATGTTAGCATAAGCATGCTATAATTAGCATTCAGCTAATGAATGTGTCTAATCTGTTTGATGAAATGTTAATCTGTTTTATGATTGATGAACTTTCTTTGTGAAATGCTGCTGTGGTTTGTACTTCCTTTAAGGCTTGTGATTGTGTATTTATGTAATTTGCTTGGATAAAATGCATCTCCTACCTGAACAGATGACACCGGAGTTCTGACTGTGGTCACACAGGTTGTCTGGGAGGCTGGAATAGTATGTATCAGTGAATACCAAAAGACTACACTGGTTTAAAGACCTCTCACCACCACCACACTCCATGCTATGCTTTAGAATTGGCCCTCGGCTCCGGCCAAAGTGAACCCCTGTTGGTGCTTGCAGAGCAACGCCACAGCCCAGCTGCCTGCACACCACCCCGGCCTGAGTCATCCCCCAGTCAGTGTCACATACTGTTGACCACTGTCCATATCTAAAGATCTCCACCCTGCCGGAGCAGCAGTCAGTCCCATCGACAAGCCTCACGCTTTCTGAAACATCAAGAAGAGAAAGCATCTGTCACATTCATATGATCTCTATTTTATTCATGACAAAAGGAAGGTGTAATGTTTTCCTCAGTAACAACCAAAAGTTAGCTGGGGAGCTGGTCTTCCATGCCAGGCACTTTACTTTAGAAATGTATTCTGTGGCAATTACTAATTATCAGAATTGTGATCAGTAACATAGCATTACTGAAAGTCAGTTGTGTATTCTGATTACACCACTTTCAGTTACTTTTAGATTACTTTACACAACTCTCTGCTTGGATGTATTATGGACTCCTGTGACTCTTTTTAACATATTATTACTTTTAACCTGCCATTATAATGGACAATCTGTGAGCTGCTTGGGCACTGCAATTTCCTTGGGGATAAATAAAGTGTCTGTCTGTCTGTCTGTCTGTCTGTCTGTCTGTCTATCTATCTATCTATCTATCTATTGTAACATTTTTGTCCTTGTTTTGGGTTGAGGTGCATCCATCAAAATCTGTCTGAGAAAATAACAGGATGGGCAAACAGATTGATTAACAACCAACTGTGTTACCTGAACAGACAACTGCAGCATCTTGACTGTGGCCACAGCTTGTTGTGTTGAATCCTCTTAGCGAGCACTGCATGAGCGACATCTCATCTGTGAAGCAGCGGTCGTTAGCTTGCCATATCGGCCCACTGCCCTCGCCGAAGAAGGCCCGTCCATGAATGGTGCGAGGCTGACCACAGCCCATCTCTTCGCACACCACCTCAGCATCCTTTAAACCCCAGTCATCATCACACAGTGTCCCCCACTGACTGTCATGGTAGACCTCCACCCTGCCGGAGCAGCGATTGGTACCGTTGGCCAACCTCACCCAAGTTTCCTCTGTAGCAGCAGTCACAGTGAATGAAGACAAGATGGACATTTTAATTTTCAGGCTCTGCTGTCAACATGATCTTTCACATCTAAAGCTGGTTATTTACTCCAAGTAAGGCACGCATATACAAACTCAAGTTCCTGACCTATGCAAGCTGTCTGCACATCCAGCAGCTTCCTTCAGCCCTGTCCTGTGAGGTAATACTGCATTTATCCACAAGGGGGAGCTATATGTCTGGAGTTTGGAGGCATTCAATCATCTGGAGCACAGTGAGCAGGGCGTTTAAAATGGCTACCATAGAGGAATGTGTGTTTTTTTTTACACATTCTCCAGTTAAAAAGAAGATGGTACTATCAGCCAACGTCACTTCTGACTGAGCCACAGCCAGGAAATGACTTCTTCATTGGTAGTGGTTTGTTTAGCAGTCATTTTCATTTAGCGTCCCCACCTGAAACCTGACATATTGCAGCAGACAGTGTTGCATTACTAATTTTGGACTACACATTTTGCTTTTGCTGCATTTGTGGAGGGTATGAAAAATAACCTCCATTATAAGTGACAAAAAAAACGGACACTCCCATTTAAAAAAAATATATTTACAGCTACTCTAATATGGCAGTTTGTTTACAACGGCTATTCCATTTAATATGCTGACAACTATTTATTTTTATCAAAAATCAGGAGGGAAGCCAATGTATCATGCAAAAAAACAATTATGTAATCTTCCTCACGCAGCAAAATTTTGCCTGAAGAAGAGTTTTACTCGAAACGCGTCACAAAGTGGACTGCATGTATGTCAAGCCTGTATGTTTGGCGAGCCTTGCCATTACATTTACCCTCAACCAGAAAAAATCCTATTCTAATCAAAACCTCTCAGTTCAAACTGACTGCCTTTGTAGCTGCCAGTGCGTCCGTAGAGCATGTTAGACCCTCTTCATACAGCGTCTTTAGACAAACTACAGTTATGTCAAATACTTAACATCATCCTTGACAAGAATAACTCATAGCTGTAACATGATTTGGATATGACATCATGTAAATGGATCACTAACAGCCTACATTTAAAAGCACACTTCGTGAGAACAAAGTATGCCTTTTTTCTACTGCGTACAGTGATAGCCTTTTACACCATATAACCTGCGTTAGTTCTGCAGCTAATTCTTTCTTGAATGTTATACAGTACAACGAAACTTAAGATCCATAATAGACGCAGAATGGGTACAGTATGGTACTTATTGTACCACAGCCACAGTAGATCCAAAAAGGGTACAGCACGATACTGGTACCTGAAAACACACCAAAACTATACCAAAAGAGAAAAATGTAGAATAAACTACTAAAAACCTCTAAAGGTCATGAACCAAAGAGAAAACTAATGGGTACAGCGCCGTACTTGTTCAATGGAAACTCATCAAATCAACCAGATGCAAAGTGCAAACAGCCATTTCTTACCTCCACAAATGACTCCAGGAGTTTTGGTTTTACAGTTAGGAAGGAGGCGCCTGAGCCCCCCACAGCCCAAGTGTCGGCACACCGCCTCTGCATCTCTTTCAGCCCCCCGCGTCCCAGCAGAATAACACCTCTCCGTCCACTGGCCGGCACGGTAATGCTCCACTCTTCCTGAACAGCGGTCAATCCCATCCAGCAGCCTGGAATCACTGACTACAAAAATGAGGAGACAAAGTGTCACTGAGAGCGATCCTGTCAGATTCAAAGGGATCCTATGTGTAAATTCGAAGATATTGAATATTTGTTCAAAATATTTGTAAATATTGATAGACATAATGGCACGAAGGTATTAAGGTATGAATAAATGGATACTCCTGAAGCCTAGTTGACACATCTGATTAAAGCACTACTAAAAGCAGCAGCGAGCGTTAGCATGTTGACATTAACATCAGTGTGTCTGCTGGCTAGTTAGCAGCTAACAGTTTGTTCAGGTGAACTGAGCGGACTCTTCTCAAGCTACAGCTCAGAGTGTTTTGGAGTAGAGACTCGGGCTAAAGACAAGACAGTTTACTGAGTCACAGTAACCTACATCTGGAAACAAATCCACCTCATCACACTATTCACTTTTACTGAGAACGTTACTGAATGGATCTACAGCCGCACCACAACAAGCTATTTCAGCTAGCTCGCTTTTTCTAGCTTGATTGTTTTATATCTAGCTGTTATTTGCGAACAAACTATTCTCAACAAGACCTCCATGATGGTGGCAGCCATGGCTGGTTAAGTGACTGCAAAGTCTCTATTCCTTTCCCAGGTACCTGAGCAGACCACGGCAGCGTTTCCGTTGAGGCTGCAGCCTGAGTCAACTCGCTCCACGATGCACTGTTTGATTGAGCTTTCCTGTCCAGAGCAGCTCATGTTGAACTCTGCAGTATTTCTGGGGTCGGAGTGGTACAGCTTCACCACGTCTCCACAACCCAGGTGTCTGCACACCACGTCTGCACTGGGCCTGTCCCACCCATCCCCGCACAGCACCCCCCACTGGCTGCTATGGTACACCTCCACCTTTCCGGAGCATCGACCGCTGCCATTGACTAGCCTCACGACATCTGGAAAAAACAGGATGAGATGGGATGAGAGGAAAGTTGAATGAGTATGGTCAGATCCTCTGCAGGCCCTTTCTGGCTGATCCAAAGTTGAGGCTTAAGACTAAAGGTGACCCTAGACAAAATTTCTTAAGATTGATATAGAACCTAAAGAGTGATACAGAGACCAAACAAACCCAACAAATCCCATAATTAGCCTTGTGTGATACAGTAATAGGGCTGTTTGTGGGCGAGAGGCAGCAGTAATCGCTTACGGGGCCAAGGAAAATGATGCTTGCTCTGTAGGGAAAATAGTGGATTAAAACATGGAGTGTTCAGCGTCGGAGGTGTTCGAAGTTGATTTTAACAATAAAATTGAACTTATTAGGGTCTAGGTTTACATATATCTTTGTATAGGAAGGCACTGGTTGCATTCAAATTAAAGACAAATGTGTTTCATGAAGAGGTTTAAGAGATGACACAGGTCTAAAATGAAAGGAGAGTTTCGTCACCACCTACCAACCCTCAAAGCCTGCAGCTGCCTTACCTGAACAGTAAACACCCACATTGGCAAAAGCCATGCAGGAATAACCATCATCGTGCTCTCTCAGGTTGCACTGAGAGAGGGCGCTCTCATGTCCAGAACATCCCAGATTTGTCCAGATTCTGCCAGACAAACCGGCTGATCCAAATGCCTCATGGCGTGTAATACTGACAGGTGTCCTGCAGTCCAGCTCTCTACAAACCACCGCCGCATTGTTCATGTCCCAGTTTGAGCTGCAAACTCTTCCCCAGTCACCATCATGGTAGACCTCCACTCTGCCGTGGCAGGGCCCCCCGCCGGCCAGACGGACCATGGCTGGGAATCAGAGGCACGGTGTCAGTGATTACAGATTTAAAGGTGCTACTTGCAACCCCATTTTTAAAGTTGTTAGTTGTTGTAATGTTTTACCATATCTTCTCTCCTTTGTTGCTAAGCAGCTGTGGTGTCTAATCTAGTAATAAGAATATGACCGGCTTGAGAAAGACACTACCAATCATCTCGACCATGGTCTCATTAGTTTACAATAATTATACCAAGGTAGCACAAGCAATTTGACAATGATATATTAATATTTACAGAAATAATTTGTGACATTTACATATAAATAAATGACTGTTTCTCTATCACAACAATCATTCAACCTATAGCCTGGTCATGAAAGCTTTTCCACTCGCTGCTCTAAACACCCGATGTCGTAGCTCTTTCCTGGGAAAATCATGCGTTTTACATTTCTGGTTTGTTTGGAATAAACAGAAGAATAAGTGGGTAGTTGGCGTGAGCAGTAATAGCCACCATGGCTGAACAGACGAAGACAAGAGCACCACCTACAGAAACTCCGTCATTGTTGCAGATTGCCACTTAGAAAAGAACAACCTCACCACAACTATTTTCTCAGCTGCAACGTTGCAGTGCAGAAACACCAAAAACACAAAGTAATGACTTAGCACCAAAGATGGAGACTAAATCAATAACAAAAGACAGATCTGACGGATACTTTACGGATTATTTGGCAGCCTGCATGGACTCACCTGAACATCTGACGGCAGCATTGACTGTGTGGCGGCATTCATGTCTTCCAAATCCTTTATGGGAGCACTGAGTGAGGGAGCTCTCGTTACCCAAACACTCCAGACCATCCAGCCAGTGCTGTCCGCTGCCCTGGCCATAGTCATCTCCAACACTCTGAGCTCTCCCACAGACCACCTCCCTACACACCACCTCAGCGTCCTTCATGTCCCAGTCATCATCACACACTGACCCCCACTGGCCATTATAGTAGACCTCCACTCTACCGGAGCAGCGATCACTACCATTGACCAGCCGGACTTTAACACTCTCTGGTGGACAGGGAGAATCACAAGCGCTTCCGTTACCAAGTCTGATAGATGAACAAGACTGGGGGTGCGATCACACCAACATGTGGTTTTCTTTGGTGTTGTTTTTGTGTATTTGGTTTGTTTAGGTTCAAACGTCCAATTACAAGCCACCCAGGGCTTGTAAACAAAAGTCACATAACTTTTGTTTTTCCAGGAACTGATTTCAGGACTAGGCTCTTGTGTTATGGTAGGCTTTCCAATCATAAGGAACTGCTGGCTATCAGATGTCAATACCTGTCTTCTACCCATAATCCCTTATGTTTTAGGGTCATTTCCTGTAGTTGGTTTGGATTCTATTCTCACTCCTAACAAACTGCACCACAGTTGTTTTTTTAGGACTGAGACTTGCATTTTCAGGCATACTGGTGCCATTATTTGGTGCCACTTGAGTTCAAATGGCATTGTTCTCACCCGGCCAAATAAACTGAAATAAAGCAAGAAATGCTCCACAGATTGAACAAAATGCTCCAAACATGTTAGGTATCAATGCACCCTGAGAGATTTATACAGAACAAAGGACAAGATGAACGAAGGATGAAAAGATATGTGTGAATGTGTGTGTGAGCAACAGCAGAGGGAAGCAGTTACCTGTACAGATGACTCCAACATCCTGATGGTGGCCGCAGTTCCTGGGGCCTGATTGGTCATGGGGACACTGGAGGAGAGAGTCCTCAGAGCCAGAACATGTCAGTCTGGCCAGCAGAACCTCTCCGCCACCTTCGCCAAAATAGGACTGGTCTTTGATATTCAGAGGTCTCCCACAGCCCAGCTCCCTACACACCACCTCAGCGTCTGTGGTGTCCCAGTCATCATCACACACCGTTCCCCACTGACCGCTGCGGTAAACCTCAACTCTGCCAGAACACTGATTGTACCCGTTGACCAGTCTGACGTTACCTGGGAGAAAAGGTGGAGGGAAGGGTTTGATCAAGGTGAAATCTGTTGACATTCTCCTACCTTCCATTTTTGCCTGTTCTTGTCTTACTCTCTGGTATCATTTGGTATTACTGATCCTATCAATATTTTGCCACCCTGATCAGGTGGTCTGCGAGCAATGGATCACCGTCATGTTGGTGTAGTGAGCAAGGAGACTGTCCTTCAACCAAAGGACCAGGTTCCTGTGACATCAAGCATCCACTTTGTTGAAGTGTCCTTGAGCAAGACAATGAATCTCTACCGACTTGGTGAGGGCTGCTCTGTAGCTGACGCTGCCCTCTGACCTCCCTGTGGAGGGGAGCTTTAGGGGTCAACCAAGTACTATAGAGAAAGTATCTTTCTTAAACGCCTTCAAATTTATTTTCCATTTCAGAATTTTACACTTCAACTCTCAGTTCTTAGGTGTAGAAGATTTATTGCTCATTGTTTGACAGGTTGATAAAGTTACTAATTGTGAGTGGCAGAAACCGTCTCTCTCAGGACGTACCAGGTAACGCTGTGGTAGGGGTCGATTTACAAACATTTTCCACTGATTTTTTTATTTTTTGGCCCTGTAGCACAAAATGACTAGGTGCTGAGATTTCTGGCTTTCAGAACTCACTTTCCATACTAATGCTTGGGACAAACCTCACCCTCCACCCCCACTGGAGATTCGGACTGTGAATATTGTTACTATTATCGTTAATACCATTAATATAAACATAACTTATAGCCACAAATGCTATTACATTATCCACAGGCCACTTATGTCCCAACAATCCTTTTGGCGGGACGGGAGATACACTTGGAAGTCATTTTCTTCGTTTCACTACTGTTACTGTTGTTTGGCTTTATAATGACTTGCTTGTACTTGTGCTTGTTGACTGAAGGTTGCCTGTTTGAATCCCTGGTCCAACTGGAGAAATGTGGGTGGGAAAAGTGGATGAGTAATGCTCTCCCCTTCTTCAACAGCTGTCTTTGAGGTGCCCTTGAGTAAGCCACATAACTCCCTGCTCAGTGGCCAACAGTAGAAGACTGTGGTTGTACCAGTTGCTTAAAAAGACAGTGTTTAGTTGACTTTCCCTATAACGGTTAAAAAACTAGTGTAATGTGATACTTTCGTAGGGCAGTATGGGACACCCTGTCTTACCTGAACAGATGACACCTGCGTCCTCACGGTAGGTACAGCCATAGATATAATTTATCTTGTTTGGACACTGAGTGATGGAGCTCTCGTTACCAGAGCAACCCGGCTCCAACAACCTAAATGTTCTACCGCCCGAACCAAAGTAGGCCTCACGTTGGACTGTCACAGCCTCCCCACAGTCCAGCTCTCTACAGACAACATGGCCGTCATTCAGATCCCAGTTATCATCACAGACCGGTCTCCACATGGCGTCATGGTAAACCTCCACTCTGCCAGAGCACTGACTCCCGTTGACCAGCCTGACCTCAGAGCTGCCTGACAGGGAGGAGAGGAACAGATCAATAGACAATAGAAAATTAGATAGATTTAGAGTAGAGACTACGGCTAAAGACAAGACAGTTTATGCTGTCAACAGCAACCTAAATTTGGAAACAAATCTATCTCAGACTATTCACTTCTATTTAGAACATTACTTAATGTTACTGCTGACCTACATCCACACCACAACAATCTTTTTTAGATATCTCACTCTTTGTTTCAGTTGCTAGAACATCTGTAACAATGCAATGCCTATATATAGCACTCTAAGTTTAGTCAATTTACCCACTGTGTCTCAGTAGATAGACATATATGTTGCCATACATTCCTGTATCGAAGCAGTCAAGCAAACAAATCAGTGAGAAACCCACATGTAAGTTCTCCTCAAAAGTCTGAAAAGTGTGAATTGCATACATGAGGAGGATTATGGCAGAATGGCACAATGTGAAATCAGGTGTGAAGATTAATCATTTCACACTATTTCACATTAAGTTAATTTTATTACTGAAGGTACACACTGCTCAATAAAGAGCAAACATGGTTGGTAAAAGCTGGTTTTCTGTAAACCGTGATGAGGTCTGATGGTGCCCAGGTATAGAGGGGTGAAGAGTTTCACCCTGACCATCTGAGTTTGACTCTAGAAGAGATGATGAAGAGGAGGTGCCCAGCAGTGGTGGAGGGTCGACCACAAGTTAATGCCTCAGCCTACCTAAGCTAATACCTCATTGTCATTAGATCACAAAATATGGTTTTCTCAAAGTCATGACTTAGTAGTCACTGTTACACACTGATTGTGGTTGCAATGTCTGTCTGTATCATATCTTGGGTTAATTAAATGCATTGATCAATCATGATCCCTCCTTCTGACACTGTCAATTCTATCACAGATTTCCTACACATAACACTTATGTGTTGGCTTATTAGGTTTGGTAAAACCAATAATTTGTTATTGAGACAACTGAGACAATTAATTTGCAATGCAAAGACAACAGACTAAGGATTAGAACAGTAGTGAGGAGATATATGTAATACAGTAATATGCAAAATGACAGATATATGAAGGAAATCTACATGTTTGCTGTGAGGGGACTGACAATTTGAACTGTAGTCTGATTTATTTTTTTCCCACAAGTTGTACATCACAAAGAAGCCATAGCGTTGCTTTACCTGAACACACAACTCCTGCATCCTGCCTGTGGGTCTGTGTTTCAGGCCGGAGGTGAGAACACTGAATGAGAGAGCTCTCCAGACCAGAGCACCTCACATCGGTCATCCAGATCTCTCCGCTGCCCTGTCCAAAGTGGGAATTGTTTTTGGCATCCAGAGCCTTCCCACAGCCCAGCTCTCTACACACCACCTTAGCTTCATTCAGGTCCCAACCGTCATCGTCCACTCTCCCCCACTGGCCGTCATGGAAGACCTCCACTCTGCCCGAGCAGCGACTGGTCCCATTAATCAGCCTGACGTGAACACTTCCTGCCAAGACAGACAAGGAGGAAAACTGTAGAGAACTAATAGAATACAGAATCATGGATGGAATTAAAAAAATCCTCTCCTCTGTGTCTGTGTTTGTTTAGCACACCAGCAACATTACCACCACTGAAAGGGAAACAGATTTTAGCCAAATTTCACTCCGAACTTAAAAACTTAAACATGCAGTAGAACAGACAGTAAGAGCTTCTGACTGGCAAATGGTTTAGTCTTTTCATGGGCGTCGATTGAAAAAAATAAGCTCAGTCCAGTTAACATACTTGAACAGACAACTCCAGCGTCATTGTTGTGGCCACAGCTCTGTAACCCAGAGTGTTTGTGATGACAGTGAGTGAGCGATCCCTCCACACTAGTACACTTCACACCAGACATCCAGATCTCTCCGCTGCCCTTTCCAAAGTGAGCCCTCTGTTTGACATAGAGAGCCCTTCCACAGTTCAGCTGCCTACAAACCACCTCCGCTTCCTTCATGTCCCAGTCGTCATCGCACACCGTCCCCCATTCTCCATATTTGTAGACCTCCACTCGGCCAGAACACTCATCAGTCCCGCTGACCAACCTGACAGGACCTGGAAGCAATGTGGTAGGTGATTTTAATGGAGGGAGAAACACACCCAAACACACCTTTTGTTTTACTTGCTTCAGTCCCCTGACCTAACACATCTCAGATCAGTAATAAGTACGTTAGAATTAAATAATTTTACAGGTGGGGTTTTGGATGAAAAGTCAGACAACATGCAACCGCTTTGAAAAAAACATTTTGTTAAATTATTATTTCTCACAAAAAATGATAATGAGCGAACTTTTCTGACGCCACAAAGTGTGGATTTAGTTGGCGACCGTGCGTTTTGATACTTTCACCATGTTTAGATCGACCATCCAACTGCTTTATCACCACAGAGGCGAGGGGAGGCCTGCATAACATCAAATGGGACCTTTAAGAGAATGTTGGGCCTAAATTTATGCTCAGGGATCACAAGGGTTACAAAAGACTGTTAATGAACATTGGGCTAAAGAAACATTGGGCTGAGGGAACACTAAAGGAATAGTGGGCTGAGGGAACACTAAAGGAATAGTGGGCTGAGGGAACACTAAAGGAATAGTGGGCTGAGGGAACACTAAAGGAATAGTGGGCTGAGGGAACATTGGGCTAACATTGGGCTAAGGCAACCTTGGGCTAGGGGAACACTGAGCTGAGGCAAGCTGAAGTAAGATCTGAGTAATTAACCCATGATACTGGTCTTCATTCATGTTACTCATCATATTATGGCATAATTATCCATTTCTTACAATCATGTCTAATTGGTATCCTTTAATTCAGAATATATAACCAGAACTAATATGTTTCTTTCATTGTAGTTATTAGAAGTTATATATGCAGCAGTCTTATTTACTAATTAGTGTGACTTCATTAGGATGATTACTCTTATCCATTTAAAAAAAGGAACTCTTACCATAACATTAACGTAACCTAACTAATAATAATAATGGATGACCAATAATAATCACACTGATAATTCTTTGCCACATGCACCCTTGGTCACTCGACATGTCTCACCTGAACAGATGACGCCGATGTACCGGCTTTCAAACCTCTCTTTTTTGTATGGGCAGTGGATGAGAGAGCGCTCTTCACCCGAACAGGCCACATCTCTTATTGTGAACTGTCCTCTGCTCCGGCCAAATTTACCTTTATAGTCAACACTCTCGGCTTTACCGCAGCCGACTTCCCTACACACCACCTCAGCGTCTTTCATGTCCCAGCCAAACGAAGCCACGCTGCCCCATTCTCCCTGAATGTAGACCTCCACTCTACCAGAGCATCCATCAGCACGTCCGTTCACCAGCCTGGCTTTAACAGATTCTGTCAGGGGAGAGGAAAACATGCAAGTAGTACATTGAGAGGTAATACTGTACTATAGTTTGGCCTTATTCCAGTGTATTAACCTGTGTAGGTATTCTAAGTACACAATAATGCTGTATTAGAGCTTGATGAAAATCCTTAAGGAAAGGGAAAGTCCGAACACAGTATTATTGTGCACTTACTTTTTTACTGGTTTAACACAAGTTTATAACAGCGGAGTAAAGCTACTGTGAAGTTCTGAGCACAGTTCCTATTTTCTGGATTGTGATAAAAAATATAACCAAGTTGACAGACCTGGTTACCAACAAGACTGTCTCTGTGGACAGCTTCAACTTTCAAGCTGTTTGTTATTTACTATTATTACCCCCGGCCCATAGGCGAAGCCTATGCCGGGGGTTATGTCGTCACTTGCGTGTGTGTGTGTGTGTGCGTGTGCGTCTGTCTGTCTGTGTGTGTGTGTGTCTGTGTGTATGCGCGTCACCAAGATAACACGAGAACGAAACCTCCGATTTGCACCAATCCAGGTAGACGCGTGTAGGGTGGGACAAGGTAGAACGCTATTTGATTTGGACCCGATCCGTCCATAGGTGGCGCTACAGCGCCCAACTGAAAACTTTAAACAAGCATATCTCAGGCCCTGTTTGACCTACAGTCATGGTGTTTTGCACACATATACCTCGCTCGCCTCAAGAGGAACAAATTTGCATCATAGTAGAAACCACGCCAACCACACCATGATGTGTGTCTGCGCATTGCTGTGCAACTTGATTTTTTTTCGGACTTGGGTTAGGCAATGATCCTGTAGGCTGTTTGACATCACACTAACAATGAACCAAAGTTTGATTCTTTTTATTCCCCTACATGACCATAGCTGTAGCTGTAAGAACATAATGTGTAATATACACATTTGCTGTTGAGGTTTAGTAGAAATTCCATGGCGACACACACAAACACAATTCACAAGAAAGATTCAGACAGAATGAGAGACACATCAAGACTACTTACAACTGTGAATTTTATCTGTCACTTTCTACAGGTTTCTGATGGTATGGAGCTGGGTTTAGCCTACAGGCACCTGAATCATCTTCACTCATTATTTCCACATCAAGGGTACACCTGAGTCTTCTCCGACCACGCCTCTTTGGAGGACAGAAGCATGAAGGATCCTTTGTGTGTCTTTTAAGCAATTGGAACATCCTGAAAGATGGAGGCTCATTTCTGGATGCCGGGTCAGCGAGGAGACGAGGCAGCGAGGATTGAGGAGAGTACGTATTTTGGCCAAATGGAACGCATTCAGTGAATGCAACAAGCTCGCCCCAGCCACGCCCATACGACCTGCCCACAGCAAATGGTATATGCCCCAAAATTTCCCAACATCAGTGAGAAGGTTTTGACATGAACACAAACACTGATTAAGCAGAATATATCCTATTCATGTATTTGTTTTCAAATGTGAAAAAAGGGTTAGGGATTGTCTTTAAAGTGAAAGATTTAGGGTTAAAGTTCAGATAAAAGACAGACTAAGATTAGGTTAGGGTTAAGACTAAAAGTTAGGGATAGGATTAAAAGTTAAGAGTTGAGATAAAGAGAACAGGAAAAGGGTTAGTGTCTGTCTGCTGGTTGAGGTTGCCCAGGGTTCGGTTTAGGGTTCGGTTTGTTAAAAGGGTTAGGGTTAGGGTTGGATTTGGTTGGCTGCATATTGACAGAGAGAGAGAGCAGGATGCTTTTGTTGAGGAAATTCAACTTTTCACAGGAGACCACATGACCTGCACCGACCAAATACAATAAAGTGGAGGGGGATCTCATGGTATGTTTATGACAGTATGGAGAAAGTACCAGTGGAAAGGTCATGAGCAGTTGTTCATCATCATATAGAGTCAGCTGCCATTTTCTGGTACGTGCTGGAGGATTTTACATAAGTAGTCCACTGTTTGCTGATAGTAGCAGCTACTGCAGTTATTTGTTATGGAGTCAGTGTGCATATCTCGCGACCCAGTCACTATTGTCAGCGATGATGCTCCAGGAACCCAGCGTGTTTCACGAGCTGCTATAAAGGCTTTGGCATTAAAAACTTGGAAACATTCTGACGAGACTGAAACTTCAAGCCGTCTATTTACCTGCACAGACAACTCCAGCATCCTCATGGTGGCCGCACTTCTGTTTTCCAAGGCGGCTGTGAGGACACTTTGTCAGAGAGCCTTCAGAGCCGGTACAGTTCACATCGGTCATCAAAATGTCTCCGCTGCCCGGGCCGTAGAAGGCACCAAGCTTCACCTCTGAAGCCAGTCCACAGCCCAGCTCTCTGCACACCACGTCCGCCTCGCTCAGATCCCAGCCGTCATCACACACTGTTCCCCACCGGCCTTCACTGTACACCTCCACTCTGCCAATACAGGCATCAGGCCCGTCGGCCAGCCGGACATTCTCGCTCTCTGTCAAAGGAATAGTGAGGGGAAAATGAACTACAATAAAATACTGATAATAAATAAAAGGAGAAGGAAAAGAACAATTTTGTCTTAATATTAATGTCTAGATTTGACCTTTCACTGGAAATTTAACTATTTTATTATATCATCTTTTATTAATTGCCAGTGTCTAATGAACTACAAAACATCACATAGTGCTTTTGTTTCTCTAGCAGACTGAGCACGCATTTTAAACGTAGCTAAATTTGCCAGCAGGCAGGGCTTCACTTGTTGTTGCTTTAAGTGACTTAATGTGTTTTTCCCACGGCGCGGCCGAGGGCATCACGAGGCAAATTCAGGTCAGGCAGTCGGATATGCAGACGGTAACGTGTCTTCGCTGCGCTAAACTTTAATGGTAGGTGCTTCTGAAGTTACCTTGTGGTATTTAAGTGACGTTAGTGGAATTAGGTCATTTAGCCGTGTCTCATGCTTCAGTGCAGAGAACTGAACACGCGCCGTGGGTCTGTACAGGATCTGGGCTTGTTTAAAGACGACATGAGGAGGATTCAAATGGGTGAAAATTATTGCTGCGACGATGGAAACAGCTAACTTGTTTGATGGCGTTATTGGTCAGTGTGGCCCATTGCTCCATTCATCCTCCATCATATTGCTCTCAATTTCCAGTTTTTCTGTTTTCAATTTTCAATTAGAAAATTAAACTGACAAGCGTTACCTTACACACACCAGATGTTGTAAAATCTGTTAGCACACACCGTGTGTTTGAAAATGGGTCAGGATGATGAAATCAAGCTCAATCAGCTTAATTCCCAAGTTAGTCCACTGGAATAAGGTCACTGTAAAGTGTTACCCAACCAGAGCTTGTCCTGCTGTGTTACCTGAACAGATGACTCCAGCGTCTTGGTGGTGACTGCAGGTTTCTGTTCCAGGTTCATCATAATCGCAATGAAACACAGACTCCTCATGACCAGAACACCTCACCCTGGACATCCAGATGTCTCCACTGCCCTCACCAAAGAAGGAATGGTTTTTATAATCCACGGCAGTTCCACAGCCCAGCTCTAGACATACCACCAGAGCCTCCGTTATGTCCCAGTCTTTACCGCACACCGTCCCCCACTGGCCGTGACGGTACACCTCCACTCTGCCAGAGCAGCGACTCTTACCGTTCACCAGCCTGACAGCACCTGGAAGTACAAACGGAGGTGTTAACCTGGAGATACTATGCTGAACTCTCATTCTGGCTCCTTTTTACAAGACGAGACGAGAAAAAACTTCATGTATGCTGACAGTGGCTCAGGAATATGACTTTACACGCCATAGATGAAGCTAATTCTTCATTTGCTACACATAAAAGACAGTGGGGGGCTGCAACCGCATTTTCTCCAGTTTTCCTGACTTGTTTGCACAATTTCCAAAATGTGATTCCCCACATATCATAAAATGAGTTAGCAAACACAGAAGGGACAAGTGATTATTTAATTGTTTGAATACTTAATTGAACCCTTACTAGACTTTTTCTCAATGACCTACAATTTTGAAACATAAAATGTAGATAATTTGTCTTTGTAGATGTAAACGTTATGTGGCCAGTGATTTGTATGATATGTGAGCAACTGGATGTTAGAGGAAATGTTAATGGGTGAGAGCTCTTACATCTGTGGGGTCATCTTGCAGCAAATTAAATGGATACTAGCAAATATTGTGTTTCCTCCCAAGCAGTCTTTCTTACCTGAACAGATGACCCCAGCATCCTGATGGTGGCCACAGTCATGTCTTCTAAATCCCCTGTGGGGGCATTCTTTCAGGAATCTCTCTGTCCCAGAACACTTCAGCTTATTCATCCAGATCTCTGCAGTAGCGGCACCGAAATAGGCCCGCCGTTTGGCGCTCTGAGCTGTTCCACACTCCAGCTCTCTGCACACCACCTGAGCATCTTCCAGATCCCAGTCGTCATCACACACCGTTCCCCACCGGCCGTCATGGTTGACCTCCACTCTTCCAGAGCAACGATCAGGCCCATCCACCAGCCTGATAGAGGCTGCAGACCGTGAGGGAAGAGTGTGAGCGGTATAGACTGAGCCGACTTAAGACCTTGCTGTTAGTCATTTCTGAACATTTAAATTTGGAGGACATTTTGACCACATATGCTGTGGCTGGTCAAAAATGGGTTCTGATGCAATGTCCTACTACTTGAATATATCAACAACAACAAAAAAAAAGGACATTCAGAAGTTCAAATGTCTCAGAAAAAGAAAAGGCCTGACTGCACACGTGCTGTTCTCTGCGACTCTGTGGCAAGCAGCGCTACCTCAGATGATTTTGACAATAAAGTCAAACTTCTAAGGGTCTGTTTTTCACATATTAGTTTTGCATATGGGGAGGAAAGGATTATCTCAGAGCCCATCCAAATGGATACTTCAAATGTGACTTTCTTTGAAGTAAATTCAATTATTTTGCCAGCTAACATAAATTATAAAACCATGCTATACTCATGGACAGTTCAGTTTATATCTCTGAACATGAGAAACCAACACCTAAAGCCTGAAACCCGAGAACCAAGGCTGCAGTCTGTGACGCCAACCAGACCAAAACTGAAGCAGTTTAAAACACGTCTGAAGGAAAATAAGACTGAGGTTTTATTGTTTGTCCCGCCAGCCTCCACTAATATCATTACCCAGAGTCTCACTCCATTATTCAATCTGACATTTTAGGTGTTTTCTGTC
>OMOV01035853.1:4486-17685 GCA_900312565.1 Beryx splendens | reverse complement strand
TTGTGGCTCCTTGTCCCACTGAGATATAGAGAGCTGTAAAATGTGAAACACACACACACACACACACACACACACACACACACACACACAGTATGATAAACATGGTTTGCCCTCTCACATGGTTTCACAAGTTGAGGCTAAAACTAACCTGGTCTTAGGCATGTTATAGGCCAGGCCACCCACACCCACAGCTCAGCATCACGACGCAACTGATGTAACGTCGATGGAAGTTTTAACGGGGAGTGATTTTTAATGTGGTTTACAGTTAAAAAGATAATTGCAAACTTTCAAACTTGAGGAAACTTGAGCGTGTAGGTGGTATGGTGTGACGTCCATTGGCAAGGTACTTGGTTTTCCACAGTTTCTCCCGTAGCATCCACATCATGTCTGTTTTGTCCAGGGCTAATTAGAAGACTCCACAAAAGCTTAACGTTTCACCACATTCCATAACAGAGAGTTCACAACACGTTGCTTGCCGAGATTCTGAAATTGTTTTTGTAACGTTTTCCCATTGGAAACAGTAATTTCAAGGCCTTTGCAACGACCTAATTTGGGTTAACCTTAACACGGATTGTTTCTCGTAGTCTTGGACGGACAACGAGCGCACCGTCACCAGGAAAGGCCACCCAGGACATGGCAAAACCCACTGAATCCCCTGGAAAACACGGCGGCCCAGTTTGTGAGTAATGTGGTAAATAAGAAACAGGTACAAGCGATAGTGCTTTGCCTATCGCATCCATCTTCTATTTGGTTGTCTATTTTGCAAGTTTGTCAGTCGGTGTGGTTTCATTAGCTTTCACGTGGAATCTTTGCGGCATGGGTAAGCAAAATAACTAGCCTACTTTACTACTACTATCCTATATAAATAATATACCATAGGAATATTATAGTGATGCCATGGGACAGGGATAGGCAACCATGTGCCATAAAAGGCCACGAGTCTGCGTGTTTTCATTCCAACCAGACAACACATGTTCACTGATTAGCTTACTTCCTCTGGTTGAAGGTGAGCTAATCAGTGAAATCACCTTGTGTAGTCCATGGTTGCCTACTCCTGCTATAGTAGACACAAAATACACACTATACTCTATAGAGCAGTGGTTCTCAAAGTGGGGTCCCGGGACCCCCAGGGGTCCTTGAGGGGGTTCCAGGGGGTCCCCAGCAAAAAGGGGAATAATTTATTTTCACTATAATTCCGGAGTCCTTGACGTGAAAAAGTTTGAGAACCACTGCTATAGAGGGCATCCAAACCATCCACCTGACCCCCTGATGCAAATATCAGGTTTTTTAACACTGTACACCATGCTAAGCTCTGTTGTTGTTGTACTGATAAAATACGTTGGGCTCTCATTCAGGAAAGTCATAACAGAGGTGCAGAAAAGAGGTCATGAGTTCACATCCAGGTCAAAGTGCACAGACCAACTGCACGGCTCTGGCACAGCTACCCCAGCTCATGACTTAGAAAGTTGGAGTGCCCATTCAAACACTCTAATTATACACTACTAAATGATGTGGAAAGATAGCCTGAACTACCGTGAGCAATCTCACTGTAGGGGAAGAAGTGAAATGTGGAAAAACTTTCCATAAATAGCCCCCTTTTCATCATGAAAAGGTATGCTTAAAATATCACTTGGTAGACCGGTGTGATGTTGATAGGCCTACAGCTCAGGCATCTCCAAAATATACTGCAACACACTTAAAATACCTTTCAAGATAATAACGAATACACATACATGTATTGATGTAAAATGCTTGTATTGTGTTGAGATAGATCTATGTGTGTCATGTGGTCAAGAGCCAGGTCAGTGCACAGATAGAGGAAGATGTCACCACTGGCACTCATGACTTGGACATAACAAGAAGTCTAAAGGAGATGAATGTTGACAATGGTTATATAAGCTATGGTTAAATCAGCAATGCAGTTTCTCCAAAATAATATGCTTTAACTGCGGCAGAGAAAACTTTTCCAGTGCATCAGCATTTCCATGGTACCGAAGCCGATGCCTGTTGTTAGGAATGGACAGACAACACCTGTTCTTGGTTCGTATTTGTAAACTGGAATAGTAATGTAATATACGTGCCAGCGCCGTTATTTTCACTACTAGGCTTCTCTAGGTCCATCTCTTCAACACTGTGATCACATCAAGCTTATTTTCAAAAGGTCAGGGTGTTTTTCTATAGGTTGCTCAAAATGCTGTAGCTGATGTGAGCTAGAAATATGGGGCTCCTGACACTGTAATCAATCACTGACTTTACAGCATGGAGGTGGTCTGATGTTTTGCACCATGCATGAGAACTTTTTTCCACATGTGGAACTGGCGTGTGCCGTAGGAAGTCAGGGGGAGTTAATAATTTGTTGATTGTGTGGCCTGGCATTGTTATCCACTGAGATCTGCATGTTAATGTCATGAGGCTGTGCTACCAAATGGTGTGTCTGGAAATGGACTAACTAATCAGTAGGTCAGAGAGGTTCAAAGCCCAGGTGCAGATTCTGCTGTTGTGCTGCATGTGGCTCCTGCTGTTTTAAAGAGTCTGCTAATCAAGGAAGTTGTTATGACAACAAATATAGGCAGTTGTGTAAGAAGGTGATTTTCTACACCAATTATGTTAATTCCTATAGTCCATTGTAAAAGTGATTGAATTCTTAATAACCCAACTGTGCTGTACTTGTGCTTGTATATACCATGAGCAGTTTGGAGCACTTCTCTCTGTATTGGTGTGTGATCTCAGACAAAATCTCTCTGCTGAGGAGGGGGGGGGTTCCTGTCCAAGTTGCTACTTCTCACTAAATTTCTGTCCAGCAGATCAGTTGTCCCTGACAGGTTTCACTTTTACTGCATGATGCTACTTCTCACTAAATTTCTGTCCAGCAGATCAGTTGTCCCTGACAGGTTTCACTTTTACTGCATGATGCAGAGGCTTGCTTGATGGGGAGACAAAGGTCAACACTAAAAAGTCTTGACTGGCTGACAGCACAAAGTGGTAATTAACAACGGTAATTAAACGGTAACAACGGTAATTAACAAACATGGATTATTGGATGTTTAACCAGTAATCACTGGTTAAACATCCAATAATCCATGTTTGTCATGAGTGGCATGGTAGAGGTTTGCCTCCCACTGACAGAGACACACTGAGCTTCTTTGTAAAAGTTATTACCCAGTGCAGTGGAACATATCACATACATTCACATTTAAATTAATGTATTATCATACTCTGAATTATACTAGTAGTCTCTCTCTCTCTCTCTCTCTCTCTCTCTCTCTCTCTCTCTCTCTCTCTCTCTACATGTAGAGACTCTTCATAGAGACTACCGCTTTCAGCTCCTCTCAGCTCTTAAGTGTCCAGCAAACCAAAATGTGTCACAATAACTAGAAATATTTCCAAGCAATTTATTTGATTTGGTTATCTAGTCATTAATTTCATTTGGTTTCATTCATCTTGCAATCTAATGAAAGTTTTAAACAATTCAGTCAATGGCTAACACTGTAGGCTAGTTCAGTTGTAGATTTTATGGACCTACCGGTAGATAAACCTTGGGGCACATCTCGGCGTGTATTACCATAAGCAGTATCCCGAGGAGAGCGGTGCCCAAAGCCAATGCGCAAAGGCGCTTTCTATCCTCTAATAAAAACTTTCTGTCTCGCAGTCTGTAGAGGTTGTCTCCCTCAATAGGGGTTATCCGCTTCCCGGGAAGTGACAGAGGCACGGATACCTCTGTCGAGTCCCCGCCGTTTCGATTGATCATCCCATCGCAATTTACACAATCCACTTTGGAGTCGCCATGCAGACTGCGGCTGGTCATCTCCATCTCCAGAGCGCACACGAAACGGCCGCCGCCGCCGCTCTCCCTGTCGTCCTCTGCTGCTCCGTCCTTCGCCCGTCCGGTCTCCCCTTTGCTTTCCTCCCGAGCTGGGGAAGGCATAGTCCGATGGGCGCACTGTGTACCAGGCCCTTTGCTCGTTCGTCGCTCATCGAAGTAGCGGATTTACCAAACTCGCTCACCTTAACACCCCTACGAACCGGCTTGGCGTGGTTACGCGCACTGATGCCATTTGCGCTGTGGTATGTGCTCTTATTTGCATGGGTTATTACTGTAGGAGAGTGTGCGTCAGTCTTCTGCAAATGAATTGTGTGTGCAGGGTGTGTGTGCGCGCGTCCGTTTTGCGTCTTACAGATGCGCTCTCAAGGAATTACAACGCCTATTTGCATAAAGCACACCAGGAACTTTGCCGGTTTACTATTTAAGAGAAAAGCATAGTAACTAACGAGGAGCATCTATTTCTGTATTCGGTTAGGCTTTAGGATATCTGATCGCAAAAAAATAGTTTGCCAAAAAATGAGTTCAGTTAAGCAAATAGGCTACTTCAAATGTTATTTTGGTTGGAACTCGTCTAGTCGAAGACTGCCTATTTTTCCATTTCTGCTCAAAATACCTGAGGTAGGCTAAAGCAGGCTACTAAAATAAATTCTGTTAGTGGCCATGACCTTTACAGTTTCTAAAACTATTTCATCATGCCGTCTGACTTGATCAGTGCAATTGCTGCAGCAGTCGCAGGCTTTTAACGATGGGACGTTGTCCACCATTGCTTTTTACTTTTCCTTGCCCTCTGTCATAGATTATTGGTCGTGAGATAAGTTGCATCTTTTTGTTGCAGACTGCATCAGTAGTGAACACACGTGTGATCTGCACTAGTTAGACTGAGAGTGACCCCTGGCGGTCGACTAACTCTATTTACCTTGACGTGGTCTATGCAAGACATTGAGGCTTTGTAAGACTGGCAGTGAGGCGTTTAAAGTAAATGCCATTGTTCAGAATTGTCAATAATGTCCCCATTCCTCAGTTCTCTGCCATCATTTTTATAATGTAATCTTTTTTGGCATTAGTCTGTATTTTAACTATTTCTGAGCTGTCTAAATTGTATGATTCCTTGAAAATGGATGCAAAAGGTGATTCCCCCCCCACACACACACACATATAAACAAACAAAAGAGGAGTGTTACACACAGAGACTCTCACCCCCTTTACTTGGCCTGTTAAAGGAGGAACAGCGTCATGACCTTGGGCTAAATGACGCACCCAGCACACAGGGGGCCTTCCGCCGGAGTATCCTGTGCTGGCATGCTGACGATAATGACCGTCCTCACGGCTCTGACTGACAGACTGGGTTCAAGAAGAGTCTTCAGAAAGGGGTTGAGACCCCTTAGACTAGTCTTCCTTACAGGTGGTAGGCACCACGTTTGCTGGTCAAGTTCAAATGTCTTTTGGCAAAAAAAAGAGCAAAAGACAACCCTTACTAAACTATCCACTGAAAACAATGTTATTTATCCAACCAAGAAAGGAAACACAACTCAGTATAATGTAAGATATCAGCTGATTTAATCATCTGTGGTAAGAAAATAGATGGCTAATGTAAAAAGTGGTTGTAAAACACAGCTTAAGGGCACAATTTTTATATGGGTACAAAATCACATGGACATTAGTAGGTGATAACAGTAAATAAATATGCATCAAAACACACCGGCAAACAAAAAAAAGCTGGTAATCAGATTACAGTGTGTAAGAGTCAGTGACTGAAACTCCAGTAGATTATCGTCAGTGTGTAGTTATGTACAGTAAGAAGTAAATTAAAAATACATACAGCCATAAGTAGCCCAACAGACGCACCTTGATGAGACATGTCTCTACATTTTACTGCCTATAGCAAAAATTATATAAAATCAATTAGTTTAACAACATGGAAATGGAAAGTTACATTTGAAATACAAAACAGCCATAAATTAAAAAGAAGAGAAAAAAAATCACATAGTAGCTGTGATTTTAGTGCCATCCATTGGCGGCCAAATAAATTACACAAACGGAGACAGTAGGAAAAAATCAGTGTACATCAGTTTATGGCAGCAAAACCTGCAGTATTTACAAGCAGCTTAGTAAAAATATGTTTTTCTTAATATACAAATATTGTCACTATCGCTACAATAGATTAAAACCCTGAATCACATTTTATTTTACAATGATCCATTGTACTCACTGTATGATCTCTATACAGTGCACTTTAGGCCTTACATGGAGACAGATAGGAAAAACATAAATAAGACATGAAAAGACAGTTAACTGGCATTAAGCCTATTGCTGAGAGATCCTGAGTTAGTCCAAGCACCCAGTGACTGAAGGAAATCACTCTTGATGTGCGATATTTAAAACCTAGCAGTGCAGAAGTGCCCTGATCTGACGATTGCGTTCAATGGCAATGCAGATTTTGAGAAATCAAACCCTTTTCCCTCCCTTTTACCCTTTCTACTGTTAACTTCAACAGCATCTGGAATGATGTGGGACAATTACACGTCACCGGAAAGTAAAAAGGACACAGACATCAGTATCAGTTGTGCAAGGAATAATTTTCAGCTATGTAATTACAAAAGTTCTTTTTCTGGCCTAACTTAGAAAACAACTCAGTGACTCAACAAGGCTGGCTCAGTTCAAGGAGGCTATAATGCTCTAACTCCCACCTCCGCTACTGGATGGTCTAACCCTTCACGGCCCCCCATGGCTGCAGAGTGGCCTGTGGCAGGATGAACTGCGGAGACGGCTGGGGCATGATGTAGTAGCCAAATACCTGCTGAGGGGGAGGCGGGGGTGGAGGTGCACACACTGTGGTGAGAAACACCGGGCCACTCTTCTTGTACTGAGGCCAAACCTGCGCAGGGTGGTAAAAGTACTGGAGGCTGGCAGGGACCTGGACACAGAGAAATACTGGAAGTTAGCAGGGATGGTGGGGACTTTCCAGGGCAAGTGTTTAATACTGGGAGGAACCAGCAGTGCTTTCTCCCTAGAACATACTGCATAAATTTTTTATCATGAGAGAATGTTTTGTCGATATATCTGTAATAATTAGCTATGGACTAAATTATTAATTTTATATTAATTATTCTGGTGCACAGGAGGCCCGTTTCAAAAGTAGGTATACATTTGTATATGAATTATTAACAGTCACTGTATTAATCAACATTTTCCTGTTTCCAGGTTCACTTTAGGTCATGGCTAGAAATTTCACAACTGAGCTGAGGAAAAACGCAAAAAATATACAGCTTTGTTTTCATTATTAAAAATTGTCTACCTACTTTTGAACCACCAGGTGTAACGGAGAAATACTTCACTTGTGCATCACTGCTGTCATTGTGAGATAGGAAAAGATGGTCCTATAAAAACACGTACCAAATTTCTGGCAAATTTGGCCTTATTAAGCACATCTCCATGCCGCTTCCACACTTTTTCACGAACCCTGGGCACCATTGCGATCACATATGCGTCTCCTGCTGCCGGTTCCTTCTTGCCCTCCTTTTCTTTTTCTTGCTCTCCCTCCGTTTCGCCGTCCTTCGCCTCCTCCTCTGTGTCGCTCGACGCAGCAGAGCCGCAGTCAGAAGAACTAGCCGAGTGGTAATCTGATGTGTCCAGGTTTACGGAATCATCTTGCTCTCCCTTCACCCCCTTCTCATCCTCTTCCTCCTCACCCTCTTTGAAGCGAGCGACTGTGAAGGGCCTGCAGCTCTCTCCGGATCTGCGGAGAGGGATTAGAATATTTTCTGCTCATTTAAACCGCGGGCTTAACATAAAACTGTCACCCATATTTCCACGTTGTACTTCCCCCGCTCTGCTATTCATCATCTCGCAGAATGCATCATGACGACAGCTCACCCACACTTCTGGGCAAGACTGAGCGGCTTTTGTTCTGGCATGTCTGTCTATGTTGTTCGTGTGACTCAGAGTGACTCACCTTGCGCACACCTCCAGTGGGTCGATCCACAGTGTGATCTCACGCGGGAGGCCCAGCTCCCTCTGCGTGAGCTCGCTCTCCTCGCATGCCTTCAGTACCACTTCATCACATGTTATTCCATTATTTATCCTGATACATCTGAGGAGCAGAACATGTTTTAAGGTCAAATACATTGTTTTCTCATCTGGATCTGTGGAGCTCTTCTTCTGTCTTGTCATATAATAAACTAATCCGATTCTCATCATAGTGTTTACATGGCTATAAACTAAATTGTTTTAATGCGTGTGGTAAATCAAAGAACAGCACTGAAAACCGTATTCCTTCACTTAAACGGATAGGGATAAAATTCCGTTATTTACCTGAATGCCTGCCCTTTGCTGGGGCAGTCAGGGTACCAATGGTCATCGTATTTGTCGCACAGAAGTTGCTGCAGCTTTTCGGCAAACAGATCTGCTTTGACTTCGTCCAACTTTCCACGCTCCAGAGCTAAGCGTTTGAGGAAGTTGACTCCAGCATTCACCTCTCTTTTCATGGTTTCTGTGGAAGCAGGTGACATAATTTTTTTTTTAAAGAAAAAGGCAAATAGGAGGTCACCGACTAATTTATCGTGCTGTTTTAGTGTTTGTGTTTACGTGAATGTGTAGTTCTGTAATCACAGGCTACCGTCTGCTCTCAGCTATAATAAGTGCGCTCTCCCACGTTTTCAGAGTGCGAACCTATAAGAGCGGTGTGATTTCAGTCGTTAACAGACAGCGACTTCCTGTCAACGTGATGTAGGGGAGCAGGAACTTCAGCCGCACCGATAACAGCACTTCCCTGTGCTGCTGGTGCTGAGTCTTCTATTTTTATGACCTTCAGGGGAGCTGTGTCCAGTGTGTGAATGTTAGCTTAGGCCAATTTTCAACTATGGATATGGCTTTCTTTTGACAGAAGGCCATAGTTTGTATACAGGCAAACAAGATGCAAACCAGCTCTGCCGTGTTGATATATAAAGTGTTTAGACATGCAAATCCTGCGAGCTCCTACAGTCAGATGGGGTTTATCTTCTGATAGAGTGTCTGTTTGTGTTGAACTGTGCCAATGTCAGCCTGACCCTACAGGAGAGTATGTTCAGTGCAGGCCAAGGCAATTCAAATTTAGCAGACACAGCAGAGAGTTGCTGGGTAACCCGCTGCACGCTCTCATGGAAGTGCACCTTAATGAAAGCCGTGCCTCTCGGACTTCCCTGTTTTTCCGAGGTGTGAGAGTCATTTGTTATTGTGGCTTGGACTTCACTTAGAGGCTGGACAGAGAACGTTACACATGTCACGGGTGCTTCAGCTTGTGTAATGTGTTGTGGGAGAAAATTATTATTTGCCCTGGAAGACACAGCCACAGGCCGCCTCTTAAGAGCAGTAACTTTACAGTAGTTCTGAACCTAACAAATATGTTTTGCCATAACATGAAATGTTAGAGTGTCTGCGTTAACAGGCTTATGTATTGATTTCAAAACAATAGCTTTGATATGCCACTGAATCCTTAAGGTGAAAACGGTGTCAAATTGCAGTGATGCACAGTCCCTTTTCTCGTGTTTGTACTCTGCTTCCTCAGACACTGAAATGAGATACTTTGAAAAGTATTTTCATTAGAACAGACTACTACTAGAAATCCTTGAACACGCTGCCATGCAGGATGTTATTTTGTCTGACAGACACACGCACAGGTTTTTCAGGTAGGATTTCCTCGGAATTCTGGAATAACGCATTCTGGAATGCTGCACTTCCTCCTCACTCCATGTAAAGGAGGAACGTGAAACAGACATGACAGTGACTTGTGGTTTTTCCAAAGCGTTTTGGGTTCATTCACACAAAACATTTGAGCTCCAGAAGTTATGCTGCGGAGGATTCCCATGGCTCAGAGGGGATGTCAGCAGAGTAATGGGTTTGTGAGATGTTTAATGTCTTCCAATAGAATCATATTGTGATGAAATAATGATATTCACACGCACACACAATACATGAAAGGGAATGGAATTATTTTTCTATCAATTTTTTTTTGTTATTTAATAATTTAATTGATTAATCTCTTGTTACACACTTTGGCAATATTGTTTGTTTGTGAACTGTCATGCCAATAAAGCACTTTATAGTGAATTGAATTGACTTATGATACACAATTCTGTTGTCTAAATTAATAATAAAAAGCAAATACTAATTAAAACCTTTCAAAAATTACATCTGAAACAAATTAGGGAATATTGTTTGAAAATTAGTTATTTTACGTTGCATTTTCAGTACGATGAACATCAATTTGGTTATTTGATGTGATTTTGCATGTTAGCAGATAACGTTATAAATCCATATCAATAACTTCTTATGTTTAACTTGACATTAATTTTGTCTATAACACCCAGCCCTAAGTGAGAACATCTAGCATCCCACATATCAGCACTGATGCAGCAGTGTATTCTGTTTTACAGTTGATTTGAAGAGCTGAGATAACAGTCCTGATTTTGATTGACCTCCACCATACCCGTTAATCGTACCTGTTCCTAGATACCAGCAGAAGCAATTAAAAGAAATTCACACAACTGATAATATTTGTTTTCTCTGATCACTTCACCTGCCTGTCATTGATCTGATCTAATCAGGGGGTCACTGCTGTCCTAAAAAGCTTCCTGCAATGACAACAAGAGCTGGCTTTTGAATCTGAAGAGACTTTGCCTATGTTTACTTTCCTTCTGTTTACTGCACACAGTGACCTACTGCCACTATCACCTATCACCAGCTATGTTGATACCACTTTGATTTATATGTGAAGACAACAACTTCACCCGTTTACTGACCGACAGCCCCCACTGCCTATGGAGCACCATTTTTTAACAATTCAGTGATCACTCCAACAGTCTTCAGTCAACTTGGATATTGTGGAGCAGCAAAGTTATGCTTTGCAAGTGTTGTAAGAGAGAAGACAGGCTGGCTCCTTTCATTTGTATAAGTCAATAGTTATAAACAGGGGACTATTTGTTGATGTGGCTCTATTTAGGTTTTGGCTACCATAACTTTTTATACCTGCCCAAACCAGGCCTCTAAACGAGTCACATGTTAGAATAGGCCTATGTCATAGCCTGAACAGGAATTTGGAAATGTGAGTGACTGGGTTTGAGGTGAAACATTTAGGGCCTTTTGTTGGCTTTTCCGGGGTTTCGTCGGTATTCACCTGGAGTGCAGCGAAACTGGAGACGGATAAACTTGTTTTCGTGTCTGCATACACTAACAAAGGAGCCACAACGTGTGAGAGGCGAACTTACTCTAGCGCCTAGAGCTCCTCCCAAGCAGGTAACACGTGCGTGAGTGCGTGTGTGTGGCTGGCCACGCACATTGTTGATACACTTTAAATGATAAGAAAAAGATGAATATGAGGAAAGGGAACTGCCAGCCCATGTTCTTAAGCCGTGCTAGGGGAAATGGGCCTACATGTAACTGGCTGGAAATAACAACGCGCTTGGGGTTTCTGAGTGCGGAAACCCCCCAGTGGAAATTCAGAAAGTTGGCAGTGCAGTAATTTCAGCACAGATATAGGCTACTTTTGAGTTACATCAGCTAAACAGGCTACTTTATTGTATAGAGTATTGTCTATAGTACATAAAACGGGAAAATAAATGTATTTCCTTCTGGTTCAATCCACGGTAATGCAGTCTCTAATAGTCATAATTACCAAAAGTTAATAAGGTAAATAAGCCAGTGCCTTACTTTAATGAAGTAAAACTGAAAACAAAACTGCTGTTGTGACAATATGACAACAATATAACAACTGGGCAGCAACTAATCAACCAATCACATGCTTTGGGATACCATTCTAACAAAATCAATATTCCAATTAAAGAAAAAAATAACACCAAACTGATTTAAAATGATACTTACGTTCCAAGGAGCCGAGGCTTTGTGTCGGAGGAGCGGGTTGTTGTCTCTGCTTGTGGCTGGCTGTGCTGATGTGGTGCGGGGGGTTATTATGGTCAGCACATGTTGCTTCCTTGTTCTCAGTCCTCGTCTCGGCTCGGCAGTCCACGTTCCCGACTGCTGCAACAGAGACGTAACATTACCGTCAGCGTGACTCACTTCCTTCACTCAGCGCGGTGCGCAATAGCTGACTCCCCTTGCACGACGGACACACCCAGGCCCAAATATGGACAGCCAAGGTAAACCGCTGAACTAGCGATTTTTTTTTTACTTTGGTACATCTTGGGTTGTTCGTCCCTGAATGAAGGAATCACCATAACATCCCTCTGATTGTTATGTCTTCCCGTGGTATAGTGAGATTTCACTGTCCTTGTCATACTTCATGGTGTTTTTTTTAAATCTCTTATGGTGTCATTATAATACTCTTGTTATCCTAAAGACAGTTGAAGTGCGTGCCACTCACTAGTGAGGTTATATGATCGCTTTATGATAGTTTTATCTCCTGGTCTCCTGGTTCATGGCAGTTTTTTCCTTGTTCTCTTCTTGGGTCCAGATTTGGGGGTGTTGTAAAGTTCTTTCTTTCATCCTTTGTATGAAAATGTGGGCGTGTGAAGCCCTTTGAGACTATAACCGTGACTAAGGGCTAAAAAACACATTTGGCTTGACAAATAGGTCTGCTGATAGTTGTTGGGCTAACGACCTAATGATGTTCTTTTTCAATGAATCATCTAATCATTCAGTCACAATAATGACACATGATAATGACAGACACCCACCAGAGCCCAAAGTGGTGTCTTAAAGTTTCTAACTTAGTCTGACCAGCAGCCAGAAAACCCCCACAGTATTCATTTTATGATATGAAACAGAGAAAAGCAAGCAAATGTTTGTGAAGCTGATAACCAGCAAATGTTAGGTTTTACTTGACAAATGACCAAAACCCTAATTGATTATCAAAATTTGAATAAATCTGAATTAATTTTCTGTTGATCGACTAATAAATTAATCAACTTTGTTTCAGCACTACATGATTATCTTGTAAATGGTATTAGCAGTTGGCTAATACCATGTAAATTGTCCTTTTCAATGCACACATCTGCAATGAATTGTCCTATAAATTCCTATTTAAAGCATACACTACTTTTTGACTGCAGAGCTGCAGCAGTAATGAGCTGTGAGTCAATATGTTCAAAATCAATACAACACCATAAATGCCACCAGTTCTCAGCAACACAGACTGAAGGACTGCAGCCTCAGATCACTGTGTACAGGCCTTATCGATAGCAATTAGCAGCATGGGGGCGGCTGTGTGTGGTATTACATGGAGAGCAACTCAATTTATTGTTTTCACTTGTATTGCCTTCCCTTTGTCAGCACTGGTGTGTGTGTGTGTGTGTGTGTGTGTGTGTACGTGCGTGTGTGCGTGCGTGTGTGCGCGCGTGCGCGCGCGCGTGTGTGCGCGCGGGCGAGAGGGGGAGCGGGGGGGTGG
>OMOV01035812.1:2293-15242 GCA_900312565.1 Beryx splendens | reverse complement strand
AAACTCTCTGTGACGTGGCGCGATGCACAACACGAAGTGAAGCTGGGTGCGCTCCGCAGAGAGTGTGTCGTGTGTGTGTGTGTGTGCGTGCGTGCGTGCGTGCGTGCGTGCGTGCGTGGCTGGGTGTGCATTCTTGCTTACATTTAGGTGTGTGTGCATGAGAGAGATGGAGAGAGAGGTGTGGAGATACAGAAGGACATGTTTTGATTAGGAATTTCGCTTTTTCTTTTATGGAAGGATGAATACCATGGAAAAAGCTGCCATAAATGATATGGAATTTCCTTGACAAATGTATTCAAGGTAGATAACTGAATTAGATTAGAGAGACAGCAGGGGAAGAGAGGGGCACATTTTGACTGGAAATTCCTCTCTATCGGGCGTAGCGATCAGTGAACCTCAGTGAATATTGCGGATGTTAAATCAATGTTTATCTCAGTGGCATCATTCACTTCGGTGGTTCTCAAAGTGTGTTCTGGGGACCCCCAGGGGTCCTCGAGGGAGTTCCAACGAGTCCCCACCAAAATGAGGAATATAATTTAATTCACTTTACCCCAACTATTCCAGGGAATATAAAAGAATGACTATTCTAACCACAGGTTTCACTCTCATTACTATGATCTCCCCATACAGTGTAGACAGTGAAACAAGTCAGTACTAAATCGTCTATTTTGGGGTCTGTGGCATGAAAATATATGGGAATAAAACATGAGATCATGTCAATGAGGTGAACATGTGCGTGATTCAGCGTCACCATGCTGTTGCTTACCTGATGATTTTCTTCTGATAGAGCACATCTGGGATATTTTGTGCATGATGAAACAGCACGGATATTGTCATAGAATTAGATCCTATAATTAGAATGAAACCTATTCTGTTTCTGTGGCTATTGTTCTCTGCTCCTCTCTGCAAGCGGCTGCCTGGTAACGGTTTATTTGAGGCAAAAACAGGGGAAGGACGGCGTATCTAATTGAGTCTTTCCCCTACACATCCAATTTGTGACATAAAGCTTAGCCTGCAACCAGTTACTGGCACTCTCTCTCTCTCTCTCTCTCTTTCTCTCACTTCTTGCTCAGTGTCTCTCTGTTCCACACTGTCATCCTTCTCTCTCTTCTCTTTTTGATGTTGGGACTTCCTATGTCTTGCATTGTCTCTATCTGTGTCTCTGTCTCTGTATATCTGTCTGCAAGAGTGGAAGTAACTAATTACATTTACTCATGTTACTGTGATTATGTAGCTTTTTTGTGCACGTGTACTTTTTGGGTATTTTTTAAAGTCAGTAATCTTACTTTTACTGAAGCATATTTTTACTGGAGGATTGTACTTCACTACATTTTAAATCACATCCATTACAGATTACATACTTTGTGGATCTCCATACACAACAGAAACTGGACCATCGTAAACTGACCAGTTGTGGAGCCATTCACAGCAAAGAAAAGAAGAATAATCTGGCTTTACTTGGTTTGCACTTTATTTTGTAATTTATTTTTCCCAGTTAAAGAATCTAGTTTGAACTCTGTCCTCTTGTCCTATTAGAATCACATGGAAAAGATCACATCCAAAAACGTTCTCTTTTCTAGTAAATTTTACTCTGATTACAATTTAAATAAGCTACTTTTTACTTTTACTTAAGTAGATTTTAACACGTACTGTTGCGTCTGTTTAAAAGTAAAATATCAGCAAAGTAACAGTACTTATACTTGAGTAGGACCTTCTAGTTCTCCACCACTGTCTGTCTGTCTCTCACCTTAGACAGATACAGAACTGTATATAGCGCTACAGTCTCATTTTCCTTCCCTAGCAGCTGCTCTATCCTCAGGCAGTGTTTGTGTGAGTGTGTGTTCTGTGTGAATGTTGGTCTACTGTTTACTTTTTGACTGTTCAAACCCAACCAAGTTCTGCATCCTACCTCTGAGAGACACAGCCCTTGCTATACAGGGAGATAGGTGTGTGTATTTTCATTTGCATTTGTTCGTATGAGTGTGTGCGCGTGTGTTTGTGTGTAGAGACTGCCATAGAAAGTTTTGTTTGGATTTCGATTTAAATTTCCCTCAATAAAGTTTGACATTATTATTATATCATGTGGTTGAAGTAAAATGTATGATCAGTTTGTCCTCATAAAGGTAATTAAATACATAGATCATCATAGGGACAACTCTCTATGCTAGATGCAGATACAGTGTTTTAGCTAGGGGCAAAGCTGTTGGGTGATGGAGGCATAGCTGCGTTACTGCTGCACCATTGCTCCATTTTCAAAGCAATTGTTTGGAAAATTTAAACTGTGTTCTCTTTTCAGCCATCCGAAGGCACAAGGAACATTCTGGTACCCAGTTATTTCAGAAACATCAGTTTTGAGTTGGAGTGGAGAGCCAGTGAGGTTTAGGTTTAATTTATTGGCACATACAAAAACATGAAAATTAGAAAAAGACAAAACAAAAGAAAGAAAGAAAAGTGTGTAGGTGAGATAAAGAGCCCCAGAGGAGCGTAAACATATCACCCCCCACCCAAAAAGAAAGAGAGAAAAAATCAAGATGACAATCGGGCAACAGGAACCAGATGACATAACTCAACAAGGGAGAATGATGTGCTATGCATCAGCAACAAGGCTATAATATGTAAAGCTCACCAGCTCTCATGATGCCTTTTCTCTTTCTTATTTACATGTGCTGTGTGCTTAAACCAAACCCCTTCATGTAATATCTATAAAAATATGCGCTAGCATGGCAAATGCTGTTTCACCAGAAGTAGCCAAGCCAGCCAGCTGCAAGCTAACATTCGGTTTTGCCTTGCTATAGACCCGGGGTCATCAGCCTTTTTGAGACTGAGAGCTACCTGAAGGGTAGAGAGTAATATGGAGTGCTACTTGTTTGATATAATCTTCACGAATAATATAAATTTGGTTTACATTTAATGAATTTAATGAATATTCCCTCTCTCTTTCACTTTCAGGCTATGTGACATGCGGTGCGCTTATGGCGTTCCAAAAAGTTAAGATGTTTTTATCTCAGTGCGCCATGGCCTCACGTTTACGTGCGTCTGCCGCACGCCCCCATTGAAATGAATGGATTTGAGCACACAAAAGACTCGGCATCTACCAGTGACTCGTGCTATTTTTAGAACATGCCCTGCAGGCGACTCATTGGCTCCCTGCGGGCAACCAGGCGCCCGCGGGCGACCAGGGCACCGTGTTGGCTACCCCTGCTATAGACCAGAGTTGGTCTACTGTTTCTAAAGGAATACATCAAGTTTTTGAGAGGTTGGCTTGTTGGTCAAGTTACTTGTTAAGTGATGAGAACATAGACACCAAGATCATCCATGTGGCCCCAGTAGACAATCTGCTCCGGTGATCCATTCAAACACTTTAGCATCCACTATGTTCAGTGATAGGCAACTAGCATTAGCCTGCCTTAACAGTGAGAAAATGAGAACTTGTAACAGCTGTAAAGTTGAATGCTGAATAATCTCAAATGATATGTGGCTAAGTCTGCCGGTTTTGTGTAGAACAGTATATTGGTAAAATTGACACAAAATATGATACAAAAATAATGCACTGTTTTGAACTACTTTTCCTGTTTACATAGGAAGTGAACATGGTGGGAAATGGGAGACTGTTTACAGCTAAAATTCGCTATGCAGTGGATGAATATGTGGTTGCACACCAGAAATAGTTCCAAAAATAGTCTTGGCCATATAAGCTGTAGGGTTGAGTTAATTATAATTCATTTTTAAAAATGTATGAATCTACAAACCATTTAAAAAAAATGTATGAATCTACAGACCATATAATAAAAACTAAACTAACAGCCATTTATTATTAAAAAAGTCAGTCACCTGCTATCACTGGACAAAGTGTATGCTAAAGAACATGTATCACCAGAGTGAATGATCTCCCAGCAACATATGAATGATTTTGGTGTCCTCATCACTTAACAGCTAAGATGTTGAGAAAGATTTCTCTGTCACAGCCAATGTTAGGAAGTCTCCCGCTCTCCATCCTGTGACGTCTCCAATACCAATGTACTCTTTTTCTGAGTCGGACAGGCTGTAATCAAGTGGCATGGCGAGGCCTGCCGCGGTTGGCAAAGACGAGGGGATGCAGAGGAGCGGGTGGAACGGAAGGCCTCATTAGCTTGTCACCCAGTCTTTGAGTTGAGAGGCCAAATAGAGAGAGGAGGAGGAGGGAGAGAAGAGGAGAGAAAGAGAGTTAAAAGAGACGAGACAGGGAAGAGAAAGAGATCTAGTTGTTTTGCACATGGAGTCTTAACATGGCGCTAACACCACCTGGTTAATGGTTTGATTCCCGCCAGAGAATCTGGTATAAATCTGGTATAAATCTCCCATTATCACATAAGTGGATACGTTACTCCTCCCACGTGTCTTATAAACAAATTTTGAAAGAGATTGTTGGAGGTGGCGTTCTATTGTACTCATAACTAAATCCTCAAAATCCCATTTCTCACATGTTCTTGTTTGAAAGCACAGACTACAATAGAGAGAACACAACCTTCTGCTGTTATAACTACACAACCAACCAAGTGTGCTGCTTTTCTACAACAGACAGGCGATGAAATGTAAATTGATGGTCACAGAGGACTGAGGAGCTCCTTTGGTAACGGGTGTCTCCAATTTATTTGTTTTTGTCAAAAACACTTTCTTTCTACAACTGTCTTATCTCTGACCCTGTCGCATACTTTCATCTGAGACACGACTGCGTGTGTGCGTGTGTGTGTGTGTGTGTGTGTGTGTAAGGCAATCGCTTCTAATGACAGTCCTGTGCATTGTCTAAAGTTAAAGAGAGCTATCCTACCTGGCAAACCTCACCTGGACACTCATTCAGTTGAAGTTTTTCAATCCAAAATGAGACGTCAAACATAAAAAAAACAAAAAACAAGTGACACCTGTTCTTATGAAATGACTGCTGACATCAAAGTCAAACTTATATTATATAAAAACATTAAAGTTAGTAGTATTTGAGAACATTTGCAAAGAAAATTCTGTCATTTATTTAGGTGGGATTTCAAAATGATACACAGTCTTTTGGAATAAATCTCTTAATGTATTTATCGAGATGGAGTTTGTCCCAGTGACCATAATTTCTATCCCAGCTGAAGGCAATGTTGCTCATCTCGGCAGCCTCAGAATTTTACCCGTGTGTGTCACGGGTCTTAGACTACACTGTGACCTGGGGCTGCTGTCATCACCAGCTCCTGCTGAATGGGAATTTCATCAACTCAATTGCAAAAAGAAGAGTCTTCCAATTTCATGCCTATCATTCCTGCCCCCTGGGTGAGAGGGCATCGGCGGAGTGGCTGTGAATACTGCCTGAGCTCAGTTTATTTGAGTTGAATGAGCGGACCCTTTGATGTCGCAGCTCAAGGGAAGCTGGTCTTTCAGAGGCTCGCCAATGAATGAAAGCAATCCTCAAGTATATAAAATATCACAGCCATGAGGCAAAAACCTAGAATCTCTAAAATGTCAATTTCTCGATAATTGTGCAACCAACTTAATTTTTAAAACAACCACCCTACATTTCATATTGATGACTATGCATGTTTGTTTTTTTAAATTGTAGAAATCAGTTTGAAGGTTTTTCATAAAATCAATTTTCTCACCCCACACACGTCCTTGTCTTGATTCTATTCAAGAAATTCACCAAAATTTAAAGGTCCACTATTACAGGAATTCAAATGTACCTTTATTTATACACATATATGATCAAAGATGTTTAATAAAGACACTGTTAAATTTGCTTTTGTGGTTCAATTTTAAGTTTTTTCATTTTCAAAAATGCCAGGTTAGATTAGGGTTCGGTTTGTGTGATGCGTTAAACGCCATTCAATGCATCACAACTGGACAAAACAAATACTAAAATCTTTCAAATCAAGCCAGTTTACGGCATTTGAACTGGAAAGCCTCCGCTCAGCAGGTTTACCTAATTTGAATTAGAGGAGATGGTGCTGTCGGCCAATCAGAGTCCAGTATTGTGACTGTTCTGTCTGTGAGGACTTCAAATTCATTCAGTTAAACTAATTCAATTCTACTTTTAAACTATATCTATTTAAAAAAAAACATCATGAGGAATAGTATTCTCATCTTGAGCCATGGTATATTAGAAACCTAAATCAAGAAAACTGGAAAATATTTTGGGACCTTGAAGTTACAAGGTTTTCACTTGACGGCAGCAATACGGGGTTAAGAAGATGCCAAGTTATTAAATCTGAGGTCTGAAACTGTCCTTTTGATGAATCTGTGTGAATCTGGATGATGTGAGAAATCTAAATGAATACATCTGAGAGCATGAGCACATATGGAAAGTATGTTCCGTATGTTAGCATGTTCCCTACCTAACAGAGGCCTTATTATTATGCCTTTGTGTCCAACTTTTCATCTGAATTCTGTTTGAACAACTAAATGAAGCGTGCGAGTCCCTGCACCGCAGCATCTCGGAGGAATACGAATCTTTTAAAGGGCGTAAAATATGTATAATTATTTTTTGCTGAGCTTAATTACAGTTGCCTGTTCTGAAGGGAGGGTTGAGACAGTAATTGGCGAGTAGGTCTTTTTTTGATCTCAGGCAGTGGAGGAAAAATTGCTGCAGCTAAAACGAGCATCCGAGCTACATGAGCGGACGCAAATGAACAAGGCGGAGAAGAGTGTCATGCACTTGATTGTGTGTACGTTACATGTGGGAGACTGGAGAGAAGGAGTTTCCTGGCTGCCTGGGTGGCTACTGCATATGTTTTTTAATCGTTCTTTTATCTCGTTTGTGCCATAATGTCTTGATCTTAAAGGACAAATCAACACACAAAATAAGTTGCATAAATAGGAAGCCTTTGAAGCAAACCATCTTAATTTATTTATCCATTATCCATCTTGCATTAGTACTGCAGACAATTATTTCATGAACGATACAGGAGAGCCAAAGTAGTATCATGGAACATAACATTTTGATGCCTCTCAACTGACTAGTTAAGAGTTAACACCATTCCTTCTAACTTGCAATGTGGAAAAAGAGAGCAAAACTTGATTTTTCCAAACGGTTCCTTTCATTTGAATTGAACCAAAGCACAGCAGCAGTTGAGCAAGCATTCACTCTGACAGGTTACCTCTCTTTCAGTATCATACCACAGCAGCCTGTTTCCCAAAATGTGTTGTTAGCATTATCCACACTTAATAAATTCCACACAAAAGCTGCTTTGCCAGCTCAATGTAGTTGTAACTGGCAAAAAATAATTGGATTGGCCATAGATTAATTAAAACAATAATACATAGATTACCCACTGCAGTTGCAAATCTTTCACATTAGCAAAACTGTAACACTCAGTACGAGGTGAGAGAGCGTTGTTTGGTGTTAGAATTTTAGTTTAAAGTTTAAATATGTGATGGCTGACTGACTGACTGGCTGACTGACTGACTGACTGACTGGCTGAGGGCCACACCTGGTCCCCGGTAACACTACACTGGAGTCAGAAATGGGATGGTGCAGCAAAGGCTACCACAGAGGCTCAGGTTGAGGGATGCCATAGCTGCCGTGGGACATGCTCTGATGGGGATAGTGTAGCATCTCTGGAAGGGCCTGCTAGCTTCTCCACTAAATAGAATATCTCTGTTCGTATAGTCGTTACATTCTTGCTTGGGGTGCATGAGGTCCCGGGTTTGTGCCTGGTCCACTTTGGACACTACAGTACATTACCTCTGATTGGCAGAGCTGACTGTGCAGGCTCTTTAATGTTATATACCCATGCTACCAATGTGTCAGGAACAAGCTGTAGACTGACTGAAGGAATATGGATGCAGTGATGAAAGCTGGCTTCAGTCTGCACTGTATAGGAGCGAACATCAGAGGCTGCGTCTATCTAGATTATTTCCTATATTTGTGGTTTGAACACAGGTTCCACTTGCAGGAACCCAAAGATCTGCCAGTCAGCCAAATGAAAATCGGAGAGTTCAGCCAACGGTTAAATCTCAGTATCAAAGTTCATTGCCACGCTCTCCTGTTGGGAGCCGTGGTCTCTTGCCTGCTCAGTGGTGCTAATTTGCTGGTGCACAACCAGGTGGGAGACAAACCACGAGTCAGCGTGAATGGGGTGAGATGAGGAGCGGGGAAAGGTGGGCTGTGAGGTCAGTTTTGTTTGCTCAGCAGCATGCAAAACAGTTACATCCTCACTCTCTCTCTCCCTTTCTCTCTCTTTCATTCTCTCTCTATTTATTTATTTCCCTCATTAGTTCTCAGTGTTGCTCAGTGACCTGGTGTGCGCACTTGTGTCCCTTAGGGGAGCTGCCTGAAAAGTCACATTTCAAAAGCTCTCCAGCCTCTTTTCAATTGTGAGTGAGCACACTCCATGGCGGGAGGCCTCACTAATTGGACCTGGAGAGGTTGAGGCCGAGCCGAGGCGGCCCTGTCAGGTTCCACTTGGGCCATGAAAGGGAGTGTGGGCCGCAGCTCTCATTTACAATATTGGATGGTGATTTGTAGTAAGAGGTCTGGGAGCTGTTTGCCTCAGCCCACAGTTAATGAGAGGGAAAAGAGCAGGCGAAAGTGAACAAGTAGGAACACTTCCATCACGAAAGTGAAGGTGGATGAAATAGAGGTTTGCTGGAACGAGAGAGAGAGACAAAAGGTCAAACACAAGGCGGTTGTTACCACTGGGTTATGGAAATGTAACCCGGATCTATTATTTAACATATTTCACACAGGAATATACGGATCTGCTGTGTAAAAGTGGCTGCTTTCACTCTTGGCCAATGCATAGATGATGCTTTTTGACACAGATTTAACATGCTGGGTGGTGCCAGAGGCTTCGGCAGCCACATCCACGAAAATGGCATCTTTATGTGATTCCGTCAAACTTTGGAGCTCTGCCCACATAAGGAAAGCAATGAAAATCAACTTGAATGCTTGTTATTTAGCAAGAAAATGAATGCAATGATGAAAACATCCCAATTCAGTGTGAGATGCAGTACCCTGACTAACTACAAGAAGAGAAAGTCAGTTTAGGTCAAGCTTGCAGCAAGCATGCGACCCAGTAAAGTTCTTTCCTTCAGTGTCAGATTTCCCAGCTGAGAGCAAAACAGATCTCTCTGATCTAATTGTGCATGGCCAGGATTTTTGTCTGCATGACACCCTGCAGATAACAACTACAGGAATAGTCTGGTGCCTTTCTTCAAATAAATCAGAAGAAATAACTCATCGCAGGGTCAAGACGGCAATCTGAACCATTAGTACAGTATCATAGTCAGTGAATCGCTAATCCATTCACAAGTCAGCAATTTTCTGCAGGCAGATACTTTTAAAAGTGCACTAGCTCTAATGCGCTATCACTAAAACTGACCATCTAATCTTGTATGGAGAATTACATAATCTGTTTTCCAATGTGCTGCTGTCCTGCAATGCTTGGCGTATTAGTGCTGCAGCCAACATTTTATACACTTTACCAGCAGATGGCAACATGACGAGGGATGAGAGATGCCACTGCGCCTCCTGGAGGCCAAATAGAGAATAGCTGTTCAATTCCACATAAATTATTTGAGACTGGTTGAGGTAATTTAGAGGCAGTTCCACACTACGACCTCACTGCAGGTCACTACTCCAGAAAAAATGTCGTGAAAATTTAGTCGGTCACTTTTGCTTTTACTAAATTGTACCAAGTGTTGTGCATTTTAGCTACAGTATGCTTTATCCCGCCTCAAACACCACTGAGGCCGGTCTAACTAGACCAGAAACACACTGACCTGTGCCTCAACTTATCCCAGATGCTGGTGACTTAATTTGACTGCATCTATACAGTATAGACCTATCTATAGACCTATATATAGTAATAATAAAGACCTATATATAGTAATACATGGATAGTTTATCAGTGTCTCATAGGCCTTATGTTACTTTGATCACACTAGGGACTTAAACAAAGTGGAAAAAATGCAGATTGGTCCATTCCTATCACTCAAAGCAACCAATGACACTACTGCAAAGTATAAGAGACATAAGCTGGACAATCAGCATGAGCAGAAAATGGTATTGAGGAAGATGATTGTTTTTACGACTGTCCCCTGTTTTTCTACTACCTGACCATTCCCCATGTCCCTGCTGTAGGCCCCATGTGTGAGAGTGTTTATACTGGCTTCTTCTGTGGTGAGCTGAACTATCACTGCAGGGAAAGACAAGGGGAAGACAGATTGCACTGCTCTTTACACACTGTTCTCTCTGTGTGTGTGGCTGGAGTGGACCGCTCAAACCTCGCCGGCCGCATTCATTTTAAACTGTGATAAGATGGCAATAGGATGGTGGTGTCCTGCTGTGGAAAATGCATGGATACCTTCCAGCCAATCAGAATGGAGCAATTACTCAGGCCATGGAAAAAGATGAGAGATACTGTAGTTGCTGTTTTATTTTTTTATTTATTTGCCTCTCAGATATATGTCACTGATACACAACAGAGAAAAATGAATGAATGAAGTATATTTCCCTGATTCTTAGAGAGTTTTATCTGTACATGGAAGATACATGATTTTATTTCACAGTTTATTTACATTAATACTTACATTAGGGGCATTTGCTCTTACACAAAGCAGTAGAAACAGTAGAATAAGCTTCAGTTCCTAGATCCTCAACATTAGAAGCAACCGATAGTAAGCAGTGCAAGTGTAAGGCATTCCTGTTCCTGACAACACTCCTGTCAGAGAAGTGCTAGTCAAACAAATTAATATAAGGGCTCAGGTTGTTTTTTACAGGCATTTGCCAGTGTGAGCAAATCTTTCACATCCTTACAATGCATGTAAGACACCTGCAGCTGTCACATGCTGTTGTATCAAACACTGAGTCAGTCAGTTTGAGAGTGAAAAACAGTAGAAAACATGAGAGAAAATGTTAGAAAATCAGTATGGGGGTGATTAGTGGGGTTTTACAGATATAGAGAGATTATAGAGTGGGATGTAAAGACAGGACATATTAAAATATTTACTTTTGCAGAATAGCAACCTAGATATAGAGGCATATTTTAGTATTGTGAGCCAGATTTGGCCTTGTTTTTGCTGTTGACAGTAGCCAGTATAGACCCAGAGTTAAAAGCTCCTAGTCAGACTTGTCCCAGCTAGATTCGTCTTTTGATATAAACTCCATACCACACTCCAGAGGAATCAGCAGTGAAAAAGACAGACTGTCCCAGCACTTATGCCTTTTACTGTAAAAGCTGGAACTCCCCATTCCTTGCTGTCCTCTTTCTCATTTTCCCTTGCTTTCCTTCCTTTTTCACACCTCATCCCTCGTTCTCTCTCACCCTGCTGCTCCTTGCTCACACCATGATACATAATTCATGCAAAAATACCGGATGTTGCTGGGTGTTCTGGTGGCTCAGCAGACCGAGACGCAAACTGTGTATTTTCAGTATTGTGGATGTGAATCTGGTCGATGCCCTTTTTTTTTTTTTGCGTGTCACCTCCTCTCTTCCCCCATGTTTCCTGTCACTTGCTGAAGTATGCTGTCTAGCAAAGCAGAAATTCCTGAATAAAAAAGAAAAATAGCGGGTTTCTTTTGAAGTAGAATCTCCATCAGATTTATCTCCATTGCCAAGTACAATAGAGGTACAGAAATTTGTTTTGGTGACATCAACAAGTAACACAGGTGCATAAGCAGGAATGTAATGGAGGGTAAACCCAGCTAAGCCCCTTTTACCTTTACTTTTTATTTTTATTTGTGCACAGCAAATTTTCCAGTGTGAATAAGTGTTGATTTTTCAATTACAATTACAATTTGAGTTGACAAAAGTTGATTGGAAAGCTGTTTGTTCACTCACAGGGCTGATATTTGCTCTGGGGCGGCTGTTCAAAACCAAAAAAGTGTTCAATTAACTATGATGGAGGTAGATTTATATAAATGCTGGCGTAGTGTTGACTTTGAAACTCTGAGGTAAATTAACACTGACAATTTTGCTGTGGTAAATAGAGTACCTAGCTTTTCAGGCTGATTTCCATAATACTACAGTAAGTGGTATCAAACTGATGTAAGTTATATGAATATAGGGGGAAAACATAAATTAATGCTTTTTGGCAATACAGTAGGCGTGGGACGATATATCGAAATTCAATATATCACAATACAAAAATGTGACAATACGTATTGTGGGGCTGAAAAATGAATCGCGATATTAGCTCTCCATTGAAATGATATTATTTGCACTTTGTAATGACATTTTTTAAATTGTTGTTTACATTCTAGCAAGCCAATGCCGCAGCTAGAAAGATTTATGGCTCAGAAATTAACATAATTCTGCACAGTCAGACTTTGTTGTCATTGAACTTCTATTTATTACCACGTATCATGGTCGTATTGAATCGTGAACTTTTCTTTACATTGGTTGCACTGTATGATGAACACTTAGTAGAGTTCATAGTTTAGCCGCTTTTTAAATTTTCCACTACATAACTGAACATAAGTATATACAGGCACACATGGCACAGGAACATCAGCTTTCAACTCAAGGGGGCAGTGCAAAATATCCAGCAACTATATAGATTTACATACATATATACTGTACGTACATATATACATACAGCATTCTATCACGGTCAGGCAGCATGGCATAATGCAGTACAGTTGCAGCTGTGCAGAGTGTCCAGTAGTGACACTGTGTGTCTGTAGGATAGCCTTACTGAGTCGGATGGAAAGCAAAAAATAGATTCCCACATGAATGAACCCTTGTCAGGGCTGCAGTAGCGAAGCTGCTGGGTGGATCAGATGGGTGTAAGGCGGCCCCCGGGCGCCCCAGCAACAGAAACACATCTCCAGTCCCAGCCAGGCACAGTCCCAGATGGGTCCCCTTGTCAACACAAACACACACACACACACACACACACACACACACACACACACACACACACACACACACACACACACACACACACAGCTGCAGAAGATAAGCACACACAGTCAGCGTATAGAAACACATAAAAG
>OMOV01035766.1:45810-56772 GCA_900312565.1 Beryx splendens | reverse complement strand
CTTAAAAATGCTAACAAAAAAAAAAAAAAAAAAAAAAAAAAAGGACTACTGATCAGGACTAATATTGCTGGGAGAAAACATGTTCAGCTCACAGATGCACCAACTCCAGGAAAATGGTGAATGGATCCAAGTTATCATGTACTCCATATTACCAGAGGCGGGGACTCGAGTCACATGACTTGGGCTCGGGTCAGACTCGACTGCTTGAGACTTGACTTGATGCGTGAAGAGAAGACCTCAGACTTGACTTGGGTTCTGGCAACTCGGGACTTGACTTTGACTTGTACTTTGATGATTTGAAAAGGTTTCTAAAGTCTTGACAAGAGATCTTGTGTTTGTGCAAACGACGTAGACTGAAAGTGATGAGATTTGTTCCACCAGACGACTGAATTTAAATTCTGTTTTCTGAATTTGTACGGAATGATTGAATTTATTGAAACTGATTATAGAAAACAAACTCATGATTCTCTTATTGAGTTTTTATCCTATTAAATCCATATTGCATTGAAAAGTCCTAGATATTTGGTTTTCTTTAAGATATTAAATTGATACTGGACTCGAGCAAAGTTGACTGGTGACACCTTACTTACCAATACAGCCACCAGAGTTGCCTGTAGCCAGGTTCCAGTAGAGCGGTTTGCAGCTGTCACACAGGGTTCCCTCTACGTTTGTCAGGCAGCGGCAGAAACCCTGAGAAAACAGACGAGGGATCAGTGAGATATCTTCTACTTTGGGCCTGCTGAGATTGGTAACTAGTGTCAAAAGTCTGGTTTCATTTGCCCTGATTGTTCACTGTCAAATAGATTCAAATCTGTTGCCTGGGTTTGCATACAGTGCCAGCTTTCTCAATGATTATACAATATTAGTGTGAGATATTAAAATATTTACAATAATAGTGTTTTCTTTCAAACAGATGTTCCAAAATAAAAAGAAAAAAAAAGCAGCTTCCAGAAACAATGAATTACATTGTGTTACTGTATGTTGCTGTTTTTCTTCTTCAAAATGGAAGGAAGTCTCTTTTCCTTTTTGATTACAGTTAAGTTTCACTTCGAGCAAGGAGGGGAAAAAACACACTTCCTTGTAAACTATGCCGGATGAAGGTTTGGCAGCACAGCGGTGTTATCAGATACAGGAATGTGAATACACGTGAGTCCACACCCAAAGGGGCAGCACTGGGTTTAGACTGTAATGACTCCTATTACCAGGGCTAATAAAAAGCTCAGATCAGGGCTATGACAGATAGAAAATTATAGACCGAGAGCGGCATACCGTTCGAGGATCCGTGACCTCTGACCCTGCTGGGTTACACTGACTGATGGAGGCTGGAAGCACGCAATGAAGACACAATGAATCGACATGATCACATTATATTGTAGTCATTAAAACACATCAGTAACTCATGAAGTTTTGGGTTTATCCAGTGGACTGTCAACTGTGGCCCAAGGGCACTATACCTTTTGTAAAGGATAATAACAAGGGTGACTGACCTGAAGAGTCATTTAAGGATATAAGAAGAATCAACACATTAAACAGCTTTGAATCCCCCAATGAGAGGATATCACCTTACATCGAACAAAATACCCACATCAAATCTCACTGATACAAGTGCTAACCCCTGGTGCTTGTTGACTCAGTCACAGTATGGATATCAGCGTGGCCAGCGCAGTTACCTGAGCACTGGGGGAACCTGAGTCCTGAGCCAGCACAGCGGTCACACTGCTGGCCCACCACCCCTGGGAGACACAGGCACTGGCCTGACAGTGGGTTACATGTAGTGCCATAGGAGCCGTCCCGTGAGCAGCGGCAGGCTGGAGAAGGAAGCAGAAGAAGCAAAAACTAAAAGTCCATTCACATTAAGCATGATAACTATAAAGATAACTATAAACGATACATGTTGTGCTCTACGATGTTGTTTTATTTCGGCGCACACATTTTCAGACCAAAGTGGAGGATTATTAACTGGGTCGGGGCCATTCATGAATTGAATTGAGAATGCATGGCAAATTCCAATTCAATTCCTGGAGTTGGAACTGGAACTGGAATTTCACTCAGTTCTAAGGAAACAAAACTGGAATTCAATTGGCATGTCCGAAAATAGAACTGAATTCCATTGTATTCCGCAAAATTCCACTAGAGGTTGTCTTGAGTTGCTAAACATTATAAATCAAACATAATGAATCTAATGGAAGACAGTTGAACTAATCAAACACATTCAATCATAATGTATGTGTTACGATTACGTGTTATGTATCAAATACCACCTGAAAGGTACCTTTAACATTTTATGACATTCAGTATTGATTATATATATATGCTGTATGTGTAACAGTATATGTAAATGTATAATGTATATGTAACGATAACAAAAACAAAAACATGTAATTTCACAGAATTTCTTTGAATTAAATTAAATCTCCTGAAATTCCAATTCAATTCCAATTCTGTTTTTTCAAATACAGAACCAATTCCAATTCCTCAGTTGAACTGGAGTTCATTCATGAACTGATTACTTTACTGACTTGCTTTTACTTTACTCGCTCCCTGAAGTAAATAAACAGCACAGCCGTAGGATCGGGGTTCATGAATCGCTGCAACGGAGAGAGGAGCTGGGAGAATCAAATGCTCTTTTTTCTTTTTTAGAGGGGATGGCCTTTGTCTCAGCAAACAAAGCTGTGAGTGAATGCAGTGGATTCTCCCGCCCCTTTCTATCTTCGAACTTTAATTTGATTGGTTGAAAGTGTTTTATCGTCGTCTCTGCTTCTGTTCTCGAACCAAAAATACAGTTCTACTTTTGGATGCTTTTATATTTATTGTTGAAGAGGGAACACAGTCATTCTATTTACATACAACGATTTAAATCTTTTTATATAGTTAGTTATTTTTATAGTTATTGTTCTAGATGTGAATGCGGCGTCAGCCTGTGGTGTCATGGCGTGGTATGCTTCTGATATCAAATGGGTTTCAAATAATTCCTACTCAATCCTGCTGTTTCCCAGAATTGGATTTCCAGGACAGACTCCCCCAGTGGCCTAATCTTGGAAATGTGACTCCTTATAAAGAGGAAGAGCAAGCCTATATTTATTTCTGTAGCCTAGCTCTCTGTGAAATGCTATGTTATGCGGAATACATTAAAATAAATCAATGTCGATGACAGCCCAGGGTTTAGCGTGTGAGAATCAGGATGCTCTGCTCCAGAGAGTCATGAGAAGAGGCCACTTTAAGCCCCAATGAAATCAGCAGCATCATTTTTTCCACCAGTAACAGGTCAACAAAGGTCATCGACCGAAGTGCTGTCTCTATTGTCGTGACATGGGTGTGGCCGCAGTGAAAATAGAGGGGGCACACCCACTCACCAGCGCAGTCTGGGTATCCATAGTAGCCTGGCGCACATTGGTCACACTGCTGTCCCTCATAGTTGGTGAGGCAGCTACACTGGCCAGCTGGACTGCAGACACTGGCAGCCACACCGGCCCCGTCACAGACACACACTGGAGGGAGAGACAGAGGGTAGCGAGGAGCTGCTGTTGCCTTTTTGGATAGTTCTAATAATAATGATAATACATTTTATCTGTGTGGCACTTTTTTAAAGTGATTTAACGATCAAATAGAAGAAGGGACCACAAGATAAAAAGGTTAAAGAGGTTAAAAACAATATAAAAGTAAAAAAATAACAGGATAAATGACATCACATAAAAGCAGGTCTATAAAAATAATTTTAAGAAGTGGCTTAAAAGATGATATTGATGCTGTTAGGCTGTTATGTTCAGGCATGTCGCTCGAAAAAATATTACACCTAGACTTTTAAACAGAAAGTAAAGCCCTACTTCAGGGCAAGTTCATACAGACAAAAAAACAAAACAAAACAAAGCAGTTTCCACAGTGTGCACAAGCTTGCTGGCTAAACTAGTCAAATAGTTTGGACGCAAACACCGACTGTGTGTCCGTCTGCAATTGATCTACAACATCATGTGATTGGTTGTGTTGCCTTGTGGGAAAGCGTCTCGATTTCCTTTTTAGTTTCATTGCCTTTGTTTACATCTCTGCGCTAACATCTCGGTCAACCCAAAACGAAGATCATGTTAATAATCATGCTGACATGTTACAGTGTTGAGGTCATGTTTAATGGGTAGCAGATGTTAGAGGGGTCTGATTCAGAGGTACGGCGACTCTCTCTCACCCTGGCAGTTTGGGAAGGAGTGGTATCCCGGCCGACAGCGGTCACATCGCTCCCCCTCCACCCCGTGGCGGCACAGGCAGCGCCCCCAGGCATCACACACCTCGTGCACTGACCCCCTGTAGTCGCACACACACTCTGGACACAAATACATAAGAAATGCTCATTTAGATGACAAAAGTAATGCCGATTTAATTCTAACTCATAGAAATTCAAATGAGGAACCCTGTGGTCATTCCCAAGGACAAATGATTCTGAGCCTGGTCTTTGGTCCAGCTGAACAAGAGCAAATGTCTAACTTCCGTCAGTTCAACTATACTCATACTGTGGCGCTTTACTGGAGCAGCGGTGCCCGTGTCTTGCCAAGGCCGGCCTGGCATTGATATGTGAAGAGACTTGGCGCTGAGACAGGCACCAGAGAATACTGCTATAGTTTACTTTGCCCCGAAGCAGCTCCCAAACATTAAAAACAGCTTTCCAAAGGCCATTGATTAAATTCCTTCTCAGTCAGAGCCAGAGCTAAAGAAAAGTTATTGTTTGCCTACATTCTCCGACAAACAGTCGAGACCTGAATGTCTACAAGATTGTCTTCCTTTCAGCTGAAATGTCATCTTACTAATCAGAGTTTTCCCAAACTGATCCCAGCTTGAAGGAATACAGAAAAGGGAATTTGGGAGGGGGAGGGGGGCATAGCTATTAATAGGCCGTGTGTTTCTCCCTGAACAATCCCAACTGAATATTGCTATTATGAGAGGACAGAGACCACTTGAACTTGAATCCCCACTGAGAGACATGACAATTTAAGACAGGCAGCTGTCAAAGATTGAGCAGTACATTTTTTACTCATTTCGACAATGAATGACACGAGTATTAACCTATTTTAACCAGTATTCAAACTATACCCATTAAATCTAACCATAATATTCTGGCAGTTTTGTTTTCATACGCCGTACAAACATGATCTGACCTTTAGCAGGCCTTTATAATCCCTTCCTTGACTTGAGCCACATGTTCTTAACCTCTGATCTCACTTGCTGTGAGTCCGACTCAGCGATGCCTTACATGGTCTTCCAGCCTCTCTTTAACTACTTGGGCTGTTTGTGCGTGAATGTGACTCAAAGTGACTCAAAAAGACAAGCGCTGGCCTTTTAAAAGGTTCTTCAGAAGGATATATCGCCACAGTGTTTCTAGGATACAGGAGATGCAAATGGATAATAAACACTGAAAGCTGTTAGCATAGCATCGCCACGTAATCACCCCTAGAGTAGCATAATGTAGCAGGTCTAGTCACACTCACGCTGACAGCTGGGTGATCCGAAATAACCTGGAGGGCAGGCGGTGGTGTCTATAGAGAGAGAGACAGAGAAGGATGGAGAAGAAAAGAGAGGACAAGATGAGAGGATCAAGAGTTAAACAGCCTTTTAAATGACTGATTACATTGCGGTACGTGGCATTGCAACACCTTGTTTACTGAACTCACCCACAATATGGCCTGCAGGGGATTCGGTGGTCGTCTGGTATATGGGATATCCTGAAGACAAAAGAAAACACACATTAAATCAAGACCACCAGCTACCACAAGCTGTTCAAGTTTCAATATAATTTGTCCCAATAAGGAATTGTTTTTTGCAGGAAGTATTAACAGAAACATTACATAAATACATAAGACGGAAACAACAAACAACAGACAGTCAGTCGCCAATGTGAGATGTCGATGCAGTCATGGCCTTCTCCTTCCCTCTACCAACATTTAAGAAGCCTAAGGGTGTGTGCAATAAACTAAAGTGTAAACCGACTACTGTTTCATGAATTAGCTTAAATGAATGCTAACCCACAGGACAAGTGATAGAAATTTGATACAAAGACACAAAATAGCGGAGGAGCATCTCCTGAGACCCAGACAGCCTCGTAATGACTCTGTCTGCGTGTTTAGACTAGTCCGTCAGTGCTAACAACCTGGAGATGAGAGACCCAGTTTTCATAATTACATCTAGTGATAAATCTCTCTATTCTGGTAATAAAATGTCAAACCCCATTCTGTCAGTCCGCATTTAATTTAAAGTTTATATGACATGAGATACACTCCACCTGGGGCAAACTACAGATTTGTTACTGTTTTCTGTGTATAATGGCTGTATAAAAGTAACATGAAAGCTTTAGTGAATGATTTGTGTCTACCACAGGCCAATCAAAGTGGAGGGCATGATTAGACGATGAAGCTGAAGGAAAACAAATGTGAACGTTTGCAGGAAAAGCATGTCCCTCTTTTCAATGTGACTCTTCATGAACACTAGAGAAACGAATCCCAGACTTAGGTAGGGGGGGAATCCGATTCTGTGTTTTTTATTCAACAGCTCAGAAGAGGACTCATGAGAAGTGAATTACATGCACGCTCTCTCGCATTGTGTGAGAGAAGTTATTTGCTTTGGCACGTTCACAGGGAAAGCCAAAAGAGGCTTGTGTCAGCGAAAGGCAGAGAGACTGCAGACTGCTATTAGGAGGATTGCAAACAGACATTAGAAAGAGAGCATCACCAAGAATGATTTGAACAGATGACAGACGAAAGATGAGGTGGTTCATCGTTTTGCTCTGGCAGAGTCTTGGGTCTATAGTTGGATCAGAGTGAGACGAGATGGGGATTTGGGTGTGCAGTACCTGCGACCGTTTGCTTAGAGGGAGGCACGGCATGTGGAATGTGCAATAAAGGAAGCCCATACTGTAGCGTGTACTAACATTCCTCCTTCTGCGTGTGGCCCTGCAGCATCAATTACACACTTCTGTCAAATAAGCTTTCTCCAAAAACTGTCAAATTCTGACTTGTGCCCATACAGAGTAAACAGACCATCAGGCCTCTGAGAGTGAAACACAAATGGCTGAAAAAACAGTGAACATGAAACCAAAGCCAGCCATCAGAAGGACTGGGTTCAGTTAGCCACCATCAGACCCTGAATACACACAGAGCTCCCAAATACAGACGCACTATTTTGAGGCCCGAAACAGGACTTCCTCAATTAAGAGGCTTGATGAAGTTTCCTCCCTCACCCATGATTCAAACGGACAATGGCGAGGCGGCACAACTGTCTTTAATTTCACCACCAACATATGCTCAGCTACTCTGCATTTTTTGGCACTTCTACCCCCGTTTGCACTGATTACACAGGTGTCATCCACGTCACATACAATTGTGATTATTTGACAGAATATTGCAATTGCGGTTTAACCTGCGATTCATATCATCACGTTTTTCTTGTCATAATTTTTTAGAACTTTAAAATTGTTTAAATATGGGGGGCGCTCGGGTAGTGTAGCGGTCTATTCCCTCGCCTCCAACACGGGGGACCCGGGTTCGCGCCCCTGTGTTACCGCCGGCTTGGTCGAGCGTTCCAACAGACACAATTGGCCGTGTCTGCGGGTGGGAAGCCGGATAGGGGGTTTATGTCCTGGTCGCTGCACTAGCGCCCCCTCTGGTCGGCCGGGGCGCCTGTTCGGAGGGGAGGGGAACGGGAGGGAATAACGTGTTCCTCCGCACGCGCTACGTCCTTCCGGTGAAGCTCCTCGCTATCAGGTGAAAAGAAGCGGCTGGCGACAGTCTACACCCTCCTCAAGACAAGAGGGGGCGGGTCAGCGACCGGGGTGGCTTAGCTAGGGGGTACAATTGGATGACCAAATTGGGAGAAAAAGGGAATAAAATTCAAAAAAAAAAATAAAAAAATTGTTTAAATAAAAGTGATTTCGTTACAAAAAGACAAAAATGTCAGTATGCAGGATTTACTGAGTTTGAGTATGGTGAAAGGTTTTCAACAATATTGTACTTGATTCATGGACCAAAGATTACCTGGAGCTCTAAAACACCTCGTTCAGAAATCCATTTTGGACGCCCCAACTGCTCTCGCTTAAGCAATTAATTGCAGCCTCTGCGATTTGGAAATTGCAGAAGCTCATTTTGCAATTTAAATTTTTGCTTGATTAATTGTTCAGCTCTACTGGTAAGCACAGGACTTGGGTGACACTTTGCCCGCCTGAATGATTAAAAAAAAGACAGCCTCCACCTGTCTATTCATCCATCCATCGACCCATCGGGTAAAACGTGACTTCCGTAATGTGACAGGTTAAAGTGAAACTAAACTTACGAATGCACTGAGGGTAGCCATAGTAACCGTCCACACAGCGATCGCAGTTGTCTCCAGTGAACTCTGGCTTGCAGATACAGCGTCCAGACCCCATCTCACAGCCGGCTGTCGTCCTGCCATCACACCTGCAGGCTGGTGGGGTCACATGTAATATAAATTAATGTATATACACACAAACATGGACACATTCAAACACGTGCATCCAGCAAAAAATTATTTGTTGTAAGGCAAAAAATATTTACACCTAACTCATACAGAAGACAAGTGACAGGTACAGAAATAATATAATGCGTTTCCTACCTTCCTACATTTCACAAATAACAGATCTCGACAGTAAATAATGATTACTGAGCCTTTATTGACTATGTTTGCCAAGTGAACACCTTCCGCTGCTAAGCTCACTTAATTGAGTTCGAGGCTTCTATGGTTCACTTTTCAAAGCGCTTAGGGCAACCAGTTTAATTCCATCGCTTTCTAATGTCCAAACACAACTGGCAGCTATTTATATGGTGAGGAACAGCCACGGACCATTCAAGCAATGTAAACAAGAGTGGGGCCCAATTTAGCAACAATACGAGCGGTGGTGCCGGTGGCGCTCGTGCCATGGTGCCATTTGTCTCCGTCTCAAACAAGACACTGATGTCTCCTGCGGATAGGGATGCTTTGAACACAGTACTGTTTTGGCTTCACATGTTAGTCTTACATAGGTCAAATACCTACATGGTGAGACATCACTCAGTTCCCCAACTATCAGTGGTGTCACTCTACTGTACCCTGGCAAGCGTTTAACAGATGGCGACAGTGGCCAAGTTCAACATCAACCCAAACAAGCACATCATTTACACAATGTGCTATTACAGCATGATGAATATTCATACTAAAACAACAGTGGAAACTGTTTTGAACTGATATATTTTGGTCAGGATTTCACAACGATGGAGGCAGAAAAAAGCAAATAAACGTTGCCTCAACTTTCATTTTGGCAATATACTTATACAGGTTTTCAACGCCGGTACAGACTGTTGTATCAACATTTATTCAACCTCAAAATGTCTTCTGGCATGTCACACTGCACACACATTACGTTCTCATGTATTTATTGGAATTAGCCTTTAAGCAATGGGGGCATTTGAGTTACAGTAACTCAAGGAGACAAACCGAGGAGAAGTGACTCACGTATGCATCCAGAGGGAGACTCAGGCGGTGCTCCATAAGGTCTGTAGAAGCCTTCAACGCATCGCTCACAGTTCACTCCAGCAGTGTTGTGCTGAAGAAGCACACAGAAATATTTAATTCACATAAAACTGAACTAGATGAGCATGGGCGTCCAATAGAACAAGAGTTCTCTTTGCTGCAAATCGATCTGTTTGCATTTTTGTGCTACCATTCTTCGGTTTTGCCATCGGTTTCATATCCCAGAGGAACACTCATTTTAAGAAAACAAAACGACATAAAATGAATTTCATACTTGGAGCAAGATGAGGCAGAGAAAAAGAACAAGCTTCTGTAAAAAATGAACTAGTGTTTTTTTTTTTGTTTGGTTTGGAATATTTTCTATGTCTAAACACGGGGAAGAATTTCAATGAAAACATCCATTTGTGCATGGCGCTTTGGGTGCTTTGCAAAGTAAATGGTGCTGTGTGCAATACTGAAAAGTCCATACAAAGTAAAACACCCATGACATGAAATTTTTGTGCATCTTTTATAGCCCCCTACTCCCCCCCTGCACACACACACACGCACACACACATACACACACACCTACATACACACACAGGAATCAGTTTAGACTTGATATGTGCTTCATACCTGGCAGTTGATGCACACTCCTCCTCCGTTGTACCTGCCGAAGGTGTCTAAACTTGCTCCCCTCTGCTCCACCTCTGGGTCGTAATAACAGTCAAAGGCATGGGAGAAACACTGGCAGGCTGAGGAGGAAACCCCCGAGACAGACACAGACACACACACACACCAATAGATTTTTATTCCTTGTCTATATGCTTCAGCATAATTATCCAGGACTTCCCCCTCTGTATTTTGCCAACTTAAGCTGCTACTTCTCAAAAATGGGTAATGAGTTAATGAGTGTAAAGTGTTAAGAGAAACTATAAAATCTAAACCAAACATGACGCCATATCCTCTTCCTGTGAACCACCCCCGTGCCTTGTTAAGGTTCATGAATGGTTAGGGTGCATTTCCACTACATGAGTGCACCGATTGGATTACACATATCCTCCATCCCCCTCTCTGTGCTTTTGTGGCCGCTACAAGGTCGGATTTCACCATCTCCAGCTATGAAGGGAGAATCTTGTCAACAGTCCAAGGCAATTAGAATCCAGCTGACACGAGCCTCTGCTGGCTGACTGGATGGCTGGCTGACAAGTTGGCAAGGCTGATTATCTGGAAGGCCGACATTGGGCTTGGCTAGCTGGCTGACTAGCCGGCCGGACAGACAAAAAGCAGCGATCCTGGGGCTAACTCCGCTGCTCATCAGACATACCATATGAGTAATGCCCCCTTAAGTCTTCACCGAGGCTCTCTGCAATACCATATCAGGGCATCTGCTACTGGGCTACAATATTACAGGCAACAGGACACTTTTCATTCCCGTCCGGGGTCTCGACTGAAGAAGCCAGCGGCGTGGGCAGTAAGCAGCGC
>OMOV01035766.1:11526-45790 GCA_900312565.1 Beryx splendens | reverse complement strand
TTCCGATCTCTGTTCCCTGTAATATTGCAGCCCAGTAGCAGATGCCCTGATATGGTATTGCAGAGAGCCTCGGTGAAGACTTAAGGGGGCATTACTCATATGGTATGTCTGATGAGCAGCGATCCTGGGGCTAACTCCGCTGCTCATCAGACATACCATATGAGTAATGCCCCCTTAAGTCTTCACCGAGGCTCTCTGCAATACCATATCAGGGCATCTGCTACTGGGCTGCAATATTACAGGGAACAGGACACTTTTCATTCCCGTCCGGGGTCTCGACTGAAGAAGCCAGCGGCGTGGGCAGTAAGCAGAGCGTGGTGTATTTACACATCAGAAGGAGTCACGGTAGATGTTCACTTACGCTGACACTCGTTGGGGCTGTCGTTGGTGGCGGCGCGCCACGGCTTCTGGTTGAAGCCTGGGCAGCAGCGGTCACACGACTCGCCACACGTGTTGTGTTTGCACTCGCACTGGAGTCTAAAGGAGACAGGAGATGAGACACTGGGATTTAGGGGTGTTCAGATCCTCATATGTGTTTCACTGAAGATGAGAAATCAGGTACATAGTCATTAGAAAGCATCAGCTCACTCAATAAATCACAGAATGTTCCTTAAGCTGCAATATTTGCTATGGAAACATCCATTTAAAAAAAAAAACACTACCCAAGAGAAAGAAATATCCATAATGCAGAATGCCACTGTGGTTCAAAGCAGCATGTTATCACACATCTCGCCCTCTTACCAACCACTGACCTCATCACAGCCAGTAATCAGTCTAACTAAAATAATCTGCTGCCTTTCACAATGGTGATGTCAGGAAACAAACACATGAAGTCATTTCCCTTCCTCAGAAACCCCACACTATCACTGGGATCTCCAGATTTGACGGAATCACTGCAGTCTTCACCTCCTCTTTTTCAGCATGATGTCATCTCACTGCACTGCCTATATGCACTGTACAGCCCACTGTATGAAAAGACTATTCAGCTCTGTTAATGAATAAACGAGAGAGACGGCTTCACCGGTTGAAGATATACTTTAAAGCTTAGTTTGGAAATGCCCATAAGAAACCAGTTCAGCCTGAGACAGAGCCTGTATGACTAAATGAGAGTTTAAAAAAAATACTTCTACTAGAAAAATTCCATATAAAAATATTGATTCCCCAAACTGATCTTTTGAGACTTTATAGCTCACACAAAGTCAGATAACAAGAACACAGCCTACAGTGACTGGATCAGAGTGGGAAATAATGAAGAGCATTACTCACCTATGTGGGTTGCCATAGTTACGCCCACCACACATCTGTGCATGGCCGTGACAAACGCAGCGCCCCCCAATACTGATGTCTTTGATACTGTAGTAATACTGTCAACAAAGAGGGAACATTTTTTTATCACAAGCACTGTTTCTAGTTGCTATGTTATCAGTGAATCAGCCACACCAGAGCAAACCGGGTCCGGCCTGGCTTGACTGCAGAAGTGAGTCACACGGGTTTAATAAGTACAAACCTCAACCATGACCCAGATTCTAAGTTCCTGAAGTGAATCGGTGCATATTATAAAAAGGGATCAGATAAGAATTGATAGCTGACATCAGCTGTTCAGCCTCTGTCTGTCAAACCAAATCCAAAAGGAGCACCCTAAAATTCATCTCTCTCAAATTCACTCAAAAATCCTGAGGATACATTTCCAGCCTTGATTCTACAGTACATACATATACATTTTAGTAAAGTAGTAAAATTTTAACATAACTTGCACCACAGCTACGTAACTAAATATCCTGTGCCCCTACGCTCAGACTACAACTACAGTATACAACTTTTAGTCTCATCACTCACTCTTTAAGTGTGGGGACCAACAGATTTTTATTGGTATGTACTCCCATACTCAGGAAAGTCATATCCTGTACCTGCAGCCTGCAGGAGCTGTCTCAACCAGTGCTGTCTGTCTGTACAAAGGGAATTACCATGATGACTGGACAGACAGACCTGGCATAAAGCCTCGGCAAGGATGAGTGTGCGAGCAGGAGAAGGCAGGTCAGTGAAAAAGCTGACACAAGCTGGAGCAGAGCTGTAAATTTGACTTGCCCAAATGGGAAACGAGAGACTGCAAGTATGGCACCTGGGTGCGAGGCAGTACAGTATGTGCCTCACCCTGCGTGTGACGGTGGGGTCTCTCTGGGTCTTGGAGATGAGGTGTCCCAGCAGGGTGCTGGTGCGGAGGAAGTGCAGGCGGATGTTGGTGGCCTTGGTGAAGTCCCGCAGCACCGGGGAGTAGGTGAAGTTTTTGGCCCCCGGTCGACCGTTGACCAGAGACACCACAATCTGGACGACACAGAATTCATTTTACACAGATATTCTTTCTGTGATACCACAGAGAATAGCAATTTTGGGTTGCTTTTCCCACTACTTGTTCATTCAGAATCAAGGAGTAAGACATTTCACCTCTCCATTCTCCAAAGGGACAATCCGTGAGTATTCTGTGGTGCAAATCTGTTCGTCATCTAGGAGTTTCCGAGCATTGGGCTGCTTTCCAAACCTTTCGATGCACTCACGCTTAGAATCTGACAGGAAAACAACAAGACTTTTACAAACGTTCATCCTTATTCTGTTCATCATGCAATTTATAGCAATAACCCATGACATTTTCATATGGATAACTCTCTGTTTTGCTACTCTCTTGCAACCTAGAGCCAGTTCATGAAAGCTTTTACACACACCGGGTGTTTAGAAGAGCAAAACACCCGGTGTCTGGTAGGTCTTTCCTGGGAAAAATCCTCTGGTGCACAAGAAGTGACGTGTTTCATGTTACCAGAAGCAGCAAGAGCAGTTTGTTTGGAATAAACAGAAGAGGAACTGGGTAGTTAGCATGCATGAGCAGTGATAGCCACCATGACTGAACAGATAAAGAAAAGAGCGCCACCTACAGAAACTCAAACTGCACCAACACAGAATCCAAGGAAAAAGACGTCACAGTACTGGGGATACCGTTTGATTGACAGGTGATCTGCAGGTGCAGTGCAGAAACACCAAACCAATGAGCACTTAGCACCAAAGATGTCACCGAAAAACATTACACCACATTACCACTTTAAAGCAAAAACCAACTTGGACTAGTCTCTCAAAAAAATAGGAACAAAAGCAATAAGATGTCGCCAAGCAACATTTTTGAGTTGACCTATAAACTGACTGTCCTAACAGACATTGTGAAATACTAAATCAACAGTCCGATTTTTTATTTTTAATATTGACTGAACTATCCAAGTTCAATTGTCCATTGGAATAACACCAGGATTATGTTTTACAGTGAATGTTCCCTTAAACAAATGGATATTTTAAATAGGGCAAAGACATCGTGGCCCTTGGTTATTACCTGTATTTTGGTTAAGGTCCATACTGAGCCAAAAAAATAAGACTATTCATCAGAGTTATAAATCAAATGTTTGACTTTTGCCCTATAGAGGCTATAAAGGCGTTTTAGCACTTAGGTCTGTGTTTCTCAGATGACGTAGCAAGACACTGGTGTGCTGTAGAGTGCAATAAGGCACGCCTCAAGATTTTGCTCCTATGTTAAGAAAATCACACAAAATTATTACATTTCTGTATCTAAATTTCAATATAATGAGCTCACACTGAATTTCTATTTACACTTTTCCAAAAGCTTTTCAAAAGCTCAAAGCTTTTCAAAGAAGTCTTTATTTTTAAATTAAAAATAAAATTAATAATTAAATTTCTGGAGAGAGCATGGAAAAGAAGACAAAGTATTTTGTACCCTTACGTACGCGTAAATATTGTAATTATATGAATAGGAAACTTGGTTTGTTGGTTGTATGTGTCGCCATGTTGGCTGTATTGATGTGCATGACACTTAAATAAATCAAAATCAAATCAAATCAAACTCCCTTTTGCCTCCATGTCCAGAATCTTAGCCTGTCTGCGTGCCTTCTTGTATGATCATACACAGTTTTGAGTTTTTAACCAATCAACAATTTGTTATGGGACTTTTTTGTGTTGTAGAGAAAATTTTGAACAGTGACTGTTCAAAATTTACTGAAAAAAACAAAAGAAAATAAGCAGCCCTCAATACCTACAATAACGCAATTTCAAGAGAGAGAGAATGTGTTTTGTCTGGTGGCAGAAATTCTTGGAACAGTAATATGCAATTAGCATATTTGTGAAAGAAGAAAAAAAAGACTTGCAGAGAAAGACTCAAAACAAAATGACTCAGGAGTGTCATTTAATAAAGAGAGATGAGTGTATGTGCACTTAAGCCGTAAATTATTCTGGGTGAATTTTAACTTAGATCAAGAGGAAAGCAAGGCAAAGCGACGCCCTGAGATTTAAAGCAGATGAGTCACAGCTGTGTCTCCTGGCAGGGAGCGTGCACAGGTGCCTCCCAGAGCCGATAAATCATAACTCTTGAGATCTGCCAGCTGAGCATGTTTGGAGCGTATGGGAGTAGGAACAAGAATATGTTCGAATGAAAAATGTAGAGGGTAAAAGCTTTGTGTAAGCTTTTCTGTTACTTTAGGCAATTTGGAAACGGTGTGACATTAGCGGCCTACTAGTATAATTTTAAACTGATTGATTGCGTGTTTCCACTTACTGGCTTCTATGAAAATTCAAAGCCAAAAAAAAGTTGTAATACAAATACCTGGAGAAACAACAGAGAAAGAACTGCAGAACAAAAGTCCTAATATTTCCTCTGAAATTCAATCGTTTATTTAAGAGTTGTAATCTTCCCTGTGAGTTCGTTTTAATTTCCTTTTTAATTTATTTGAGACAGAAGAATCTATGTCTGATAAATTAAACTTGATTTGCATTGTTTGTTTCAGTGTTGCTATCTATACAGAAGAGGCTAGCAAGATGCACAGCTTGTTTTACTGTACTTTTCTTTTGCATAGATTCAGAGCAAGTCTTGCATATCACATGACATCCTTGACGTGACTCCCACTCCCTCTCCCAAATTAGACTGACTTCCCATCTTGAACAGTCTTGCGCAGACTGATAGGTGTGCTAAGTACCAGTATAACTACCAGTTATATTGCATTAAGGTCGTAATCCTCAAAAACCTTGATTAAGCTGTAATTGCTGTGATGTTTCTGTACTGCACTTCCCAGATCTCACTTAGCAATCAAACTTCTTGCTGTTGCTGGAAACATAAAATCCATCACTTCCTATGCGGCGCAAGATTTTTCCTGGGAAAGATGCACTACCAGGTGTATAGAACAGAAAATGTAATGTTTTTTTATGAATTGGCTGTAGGTTGAATCACTATTGTGTTGTATCAATCAGCAATAGAGAGTAGCAAAACAGACATTCAATTTGACAGATTTACTTTAAAAATAAAAGGAAACAACACATTCCAGATTTGGGAGTTACCACTCATTGACAAAAGGGCGAGAGGGAAGTTGTGTTAGCAAGTTTGCAGTCACACAGCTATAACTTTGGTTTAGCTTGCAACTAACTGAATGGGGGATACAGGGCCAAGGCAAACAAAAGTGTTGGACATGAAAAATGTGACATCAAAACTTACGTGCAAAATACTGCCAGGGGCTGTAGGTTCTCCCATGGTCCACAGAGCGCTCTAGCACCCACAGGTCAGGGCGAGGGGAGTTAGCAAACTTGATGAGGACATACGCCACATGGAAGAGCTGAAAACCAGGGCACAAAGAGGACAATGAGCAGGGTAAACAAAGGGCAGTAACTGATCTGAATGGATTTTTGGCAAAAAGTTGTAGTTTCCTGTTCTCCGCTTGCACCGTCAAGTAGGGCCCGAATCTTGGCCGGCAACTCTGACAATACTCCATTTCCTCTCTTGTGAAAGCCGGGGCACAACAACGTCAACTTGGTTGATCTATCTCTGCTACGTTGCAAAGGATCGCCATAGAAATAATGAACTAAATGTGGGTTTAGTGAAGGTCAGCACTGCCTATTTGATCCCATTCTTGCAGCTTAGCTTCAGTGGGTTACCATGCCACCATATTGCACAGCCAAGTACCAACAACACACTAAAATTACATTTGTCCGCACTGAGTCAATAAAAATGGTGCAGGTGCCTTAGTGAAAAGACATCATCTAAGCCCATATGAACCAAGTCTGTTCTCTGTGCCCTCTATCTCCATCTTCCATCAGAAAACACAGGCCATACAAGGGCAGAAAATTACACCAATGATTGTTCCTGCAAACACTGAGCATTCTGTCAGGCCCATGAAGCTCACTGCAGCATGTTTCCATTTCAATTCATCATCATCATCATCATCAAGCCCTAAAAGCGGGTGACTTCAGCTTGACTGAATACAGCTGAAAGCTACTTCATGATAGTCAAAGCTCCCTTTGTTAGGGTCTGGCACAGAGTTGGCATGGCTTGGAATTTACACCCTGTGACACCACCCTGCACATGACACCTGCAGTATCAACAGAAAGCCTCACCTACACCTGACCACCACACCCGTCTTGTTTGTGCGAGGAACTGCAGCACATTTTATCTCCAAGCAATATTATGCTGGCACCGATCCTGAAGCAACATTTAACATGTTTGAGAGGCGGGATACAGGCAGGCATATTTGCAAAACACAAGGTACCACCCTCCAGGATTGAAGTGCTGAATGAATACTGTACCTAAAATGTTATGTCTTATTTAAATAAAAGACCCTTCTATAGACTTATGCAGCATTTGAAAGGGATGAGGGCAGGCCCACACTAGTCGAGCATCTCAGCGCCTTGTTGAAAACCCCAGCAGGCATTTGGAGCATTCAGGTTTCTGTCTCTCCTTGCAAGAGGCAGGGAGTTGTGCTAACACAGATATCAAAGCAAAGTAAAGCAAAGCAAAGCCTCTGCTGTGGAGTCATGGACTTGTCAACAAGGCTCCGCAATTATCTTGAAGGATTGCAAACCCCCCCAACCCTGAGAAGTAATGGCCACAAGTTCAAGTAGCTCTCTGGTTGACGGATTGTGAGACAGTTCAAGGGGCAGCTGGGGAACTGTCTGGACTCGTCCTCTCAAAGCTGTCAACATAATTGTTAACAAACAACAAAATCATTAGCCTGCAGATCAGGGGAAGCTTGATTATCCTTTAATCAGTTTCATCATTGGGCAACAAAGTCAATCTTTAAATAAATAAGATAAGTGAAATGTCATATAGCTTAAGACACCTCTTCCGCTTTCTGACCTCAACTTAGCATGGGGTGTGTCCTAAAACTAATCAGAGAACACTTCCACCCACATGCAACAGGATGCACAAAGAAAAAAAGGTAAATGCGAGCACACAAACAAGATGTGGGCCGCCATCCTGCTAAAAACAGAAGCAGCTTAGGCAGGGGAAACTGGACAGCCAAAATTGGGTGAAAAACGAGGGAAAATCCAAAAAAAACAGAAGCAGGGCTTTCTCAGATAGCTGAGCTGCCTACTATCAATATAGTGGCTCTGCTGAGGAGTGGGAGAAAGTTTGGTTCACACGAGCTGCGGTGATGTTAAGGGAGGCAGGAGGGAGAGACGGGGGAGGGGTAAAGAGGCTAGGGGCGGCCAGAGACGTGCCGACTGGCATGCGGACCCGTCTCAGATTCCAAACATAGCGTCACATTCCGCTTCCCCCCTAATGCCCCCATAGCAGGGCATGCCACTGCCTTCAGGAACCTGTCACTGACAAGCAACACACAACAGTGAAAATCGTCTCGGCCAGAGAATCCCCCGCCTGTTAATAACGTAGAACAGATAAAGATGGTAAACCTTCCACCGCAAGTGATTCTGCAGCTTCCCAGGTGGGGCCACGGCCGGCATCATAAAAATAACATCTACATTCTAAATGATCTCATCAGAAAACACTGAATCACACAATGCAAACATTTCTTCTGCTTTAGCCTCACTCCTATGGAAACTCTGGAGATTCAGTTACTCAGAGACTCCTACATCTAACCTCAGTCAAAACCCATCCAGCCTGACTGCGATAGTGCCATTTACTGTGGTATCTCATGCTGACTTGATGCCAGTAACTGAGTGATGGTGCGAAGAACCCCCCGGAGACAGAGCCCGTCAGAGAGAGACATGACGGGAACTGGAAGACAGGGCCTGTCCTGGCACGGCTCTGCTTCATTTCGGGCCTGTCTTTCCATCTCTGCCCTGCCAGTCTAAACACACACACTCTTGAATTATGTCCAGTGCCTATTGTTTGGAGGGGGCCTGAAATATCGTGATGGCATGCTAGGCGTACCAGCACAGGATTCCGATGGCGTACACAGACATGAAACAGTTTGACAAGCTTGAGGCACGAACCACTTGGAAAGCGCTTGAGCAGAGCCATCCTCGGCCCCTCCCTGTATCTGCAGCCTCAGGCTTTAGAAAAGAGTGACGTGCCAAGAGGTTTGTGCAGGGGGCTGTGGGTGGGTGTCAAAAAGGTCAGGGGTTGAGCCGTCCCAGGTATGGACTGTTTGACACCTACCATCTTTCTGCCTTCTGCCCCTGTCTCAAATTCCTGGCCGTGACCCCAATAAAAGTGTCACATAAACAAAGTATAAAGTATCCAAATCACAACAGGGCATCAGAAACATCCAAGCCCCCGATGACCCAACACCATTTTCACCACACAAATCGTAGCATTTCTCCCTTCAATACATGCTTATCAGCTAACTGCAATTTGACTGAATGTAACCCGCTCTCTCTCTTTCAGGTGCCCACACAGACACACCCAAGCACCCACCACATGCATGCACACACAAACACCCACACACATATCATCACTCCTAGATTATATTGACCTCTGACAGCTCATGCCAAGTGTGTGTGTGGTGTGTGTGTGTGAGTGTGTGAGAGAGCTCAAGCGTGATCTATTTATGCCCTTAAGCGTGAACTACTGTACCGCTGCCTCCACACAGAATTCCTGCCCTAAGTTCACACATGCCTGCGCTTCAGGTAAAGGAGCCAGGCGGTGTTTCATTCTCGCAGAAAAATCACTCTCAGGGGGGTGGGGGTTATAGGCCTGATTGCGTGACGCTTTACCAGTTGTTCTCGCCGCTGCGCCTGCCACGTGGATCTGTTCAATCATAATCTCTTTGTGTTTATCAAATGGAGTGTACTGTAAAATGGACTGATTATGTATTTCCCACAGCCTTTTCTATTAGAAACTCTGGTATCTGCAACCAGTACTATTCATTTGTTTCCCAGCCATGTATTTGGTTTGACATTTATTCACTGTACTAAGGATATTGTATTTCCCTAATAGCAAGTACTGGATGTACAGCATGTGTACATGCTAGGTGTAGGCATAAATAAAATGCAAGTAGCCTACTGTATGAATGTATGTATGTATGTATGTATGCTAGAATAGGCATAGGCATAAATAGATGATGGATATAATATCTTGATTAAATAGGCAGAGCATTTTGTGAGCTAGCAAAACCAACACACATCAGTAGATATTCAACAAGTGCAGTTGAGAAGCAAATATGTCCTAATCCCAAATTCCAAGTAGAGAGCATTACAGAGCCAAGAGGACTAAATCTGCAGTGAGATCTGAGGCCTGACAGATAGAAGCCATCTGAGTGAGCTCCTGAGTGTCTGATGTTAGAGTGGAGGAATGCAATGCAGAGGAGCGGAGGCATCACTTTCTGTTGGAGTGGATCAGCCCTGTCAGACGGAGCGCATTGCAGCACAATGGGGTGGAGCAGTCGTAGTCCAGTTTGAAGCAATGCAATGTACAACTGTTTGTCCATGTGCAACAGGTGGCGGTGGAAGGAGAGCGGGGCGGAGGGGTGTATTTTTCTCTGTCTCCATGGGAAAATAAGCCCCTGACAACAGAATTAGCGATACCCTGACAGAAAAAGCAGTAAGTGAAGTTGGTTAAAAGCCTCTAGGTATAAAAGAAAACATAAATGCAAGTTTCTACTTGTCACCAATCTTCTGATTGTAAAAGCCTGAGGTGCAGCTGCTACTCCGTGAACACTTTTTGTGTACTACATGTTTGCTTATTTATGAAATACTCTTACAGTGTATGGCGAGTTGCAGAGTTCAAATTGGACAATAAAATGCATTCATTTTTTTCTCATAACAATTGTGTTTAGGATTTGCATTATTTACAAGTAGATGTTAGAATCACCAGAGAGCTCTCAATATTAGGTTGATATTTGAGCCACAAATTGTCAATAACCCGATTCTTAAAATTAGGCTGCACCTTATCCTGATTGAATAATGTGATATACAGTGATATATCACTCTTTATCAATCAATTTATCATCTTTTTTTCATTTGATGTCAGTAAAAAAACAGTTGGACATTAACATATCAATACAATATGTGAGGGAAAGTATTGCAATATTAGATTGAGACAATCATTTTCCCCACCTCTATCTACAACCTCAAATGGAAGCAGGCAGATGGGTTTAATACGGTTTGTGAAGCAGCCTTGGAAAACTCTGCACCTGAGTGCGTCAGCGCCTGCGTCAGCAGGCCTGTGACCACTGATTAGCATTTCTATGTATGAATTGATGGCAAAGGCCTTGAAAAGGTGAACAGATCCCGAGTTAACCCCCGCAATCTTTTCCACTGTGGAGCTCCAGATTTAGGAAGCTCTGCAGTCCAACAGCGACCCGTGATCCAGCCTCCAAGCCAGACTGCTACTGCTAACTAGCACAGAGGCAGGCTGCTAGCAGGGTTGTAAATATCTGCTGGGTTGGCCTGGCGCCTCAGGCAGCCCAGCTAAACACAGGCACTTACATCACCTCTATCGTCACCACAGCAATAGTCTCTAGGGGTTGCAGTCGGACCATGCCAGCTGCACTATATGAAGAAATGTTTATTACCTAGCATAGGGTATAGGCTAGGCCCGTTTTTCATCATTGGCCTCAGTTTGTGTCACTCCAAATCTTGTTAAATACATATTCAAAACACTTGATTTAAGTCTGTGCATACTGTTTTTGGTACTTTGTGATGTCATTATCACCTGGTGTGTGATTTGGACATTATGGAGTGCAGCCATGCAAAGAATCTGTACCAGCAAGGTCAGAGAAATCAGTCAGGCCTGATTCATCTTACAACAACACAAATATTGTAAGTCTATAAACCGCTGTCTATAAATAAAATCTACAATATCATGTGGATATTTTAACAAATGGGCGCCATAGTTGGTCCAATAACACATTTATTGCCAATTTGGACCGTGGCCCAGACAAGTGCATTTGTGAAGACTTTCCTCTCTCAGTAGACAAACACAAACCCGCAACAGGAGCAAAGTTGGCAGTCATATTTAACAGCATCATGCTTGGTTGTAGCTGAATGTCTGTTCAGCAGGTGGGCTGGTGTCGGGGGCAAGGGGAATGTTTTCAATCTTGGACATTGTATGTGTGTGTGTGTATGTGCGTGTATGTGTGCTAGTTAAGCACTTTCTCACCACCAAATTACCCCACCTCTCAATTTCTGTCCATTTATCCTGTGAAAAGGGAAGCCCGGGTCACTTTCAGCAAGGTTTGAAAAGAATCAAACCTTTGTGAGCATCTGAGAGCGCAGAAAGGATGTCACACAATACAGCCTGGAAGAATTCTGACACAAAAGGGGGCGACGGGTGCACATAAAACATTCAAACCAACTTCAGTGGGAGGTGGACCCCAGAGAGAGTGGATTAAGTTCCAGGGGGAATTTTTCTACAGACAAAATGGAGTTCTTGGAAGCTTTGTCCCCCTTGTCTGACACAATAAAATAATAATGAGTTGAAGATTGCTTAACTCGCAAGCAGAACCAGAGTCATCACGCCAAGCTGACCCCGACTTGTCTGAAACCTTTCCACTTTACCCCAAAGCACAGTGAGGCTTTCACAGCTAAGGATCTCGCACTTGTTATCAACCCGCTTAGAGTGGAGAGCAGGTAGATCACACCCAGAATCATAGCCCGTTGAGCAAATAACCACCTCTATCATAGATAAACACGGCATGGCATGCTCCAGTCCAGTCACGGCCCAAAAGCCACCACACAGAACTCTAAACGTCAACCAAATAAGCTCAACCATAGGAATAATCCACAGCCTAAACCTTTAAAACAATAAGGCAACGCTCAACAAAAAATCCCAAACAATCGCTGGCACATCCAGTCAATCCAGGAACTAATCAGGACCGCATTTAAAACAATAACGTCCCATGGCCATTCGGCGCCCGCCACCCACCAATCAGAAGCCTCTCAGTCTCATCGGATGGGACACAGACAGCAGTAAAGCCCTGGCATGTTTGCCTCACATGGTCCACTCTGGGCTCACTCAGGCAGATAAGCACATGTGGTCAGGGCTCCTAAAATACATTCCCCAGAAAAAAGGAGTGACTGGCCGGCTGATATGTGGTGTAAATGTTTACTAGAACAATGGATTGCCTCCTGCATCCTGTAAATAGTTTAACAAGAGCAAATGTTCCTGGAAAGGTAGTCTGGCGTTTTTGGGAGTGGGGAGAGATGCGGCATAAATTTGTATTTGGGATGGGCAAGGAATGTTTGAGTGGTCCTTGACATGCGAATCTATATAGCAAAACAAAAAAGGAAGGGGTTTAAACTATATGTGATAAGAGTGGGTGAGAGTAGGTAGAATTAGTTAAAATAATGTCTGGGCTCCAGTGAATATCAATTTAGAGTCAAACTGAGAAACTTGATTAATCTGGAAATAAACAAGCCAGTGCTGTATATACAAAAACTGAGTCTATAAAGGACCCAACTGAAGAGCATCAAGGTAATTTCCTGATTCAAGATGGGATTTGTCATGGGTCACAGGTCAAAAGCCAAGAAGTCACCAAGACAGGCAGCAGCTAGGCTACTTGCATGTGCCTTTCTAAGACACAGGACTAATCCAGAAGTGATTTTCGAGCTGGAGGCTAGTTTGAGAGTGATCTTGTCACAAGAAAAACAAAGCCTCAGTCTAGTTAATTTTACAGCGACTGCAAGATTTATGGTAAGATAGACAAGCCTTGAGCGAAAACTTGGAATAAAAGCGTTCTTTCCAAAATATTTTCTCACAGTTTCAGATTAATCCCTCTGAGAATCTGTTTTACTTTTAGACAGATTAGTCTAGCGTTGCACTAAAGCTTTACAGAGGCAGGCAGACTTTGCTTCAAACAAGCTGCTGTACAGTACCAACGGAAACCGCTGTCAAAAAGACCCTCTCTCTTTGAACCTCGCCATTTAAACATAAACATCGACTGTGCCATTATCTAATATATCCGCTGAGAGCGATGGAGATAACGCCGGCACCTGCGCTGGTCTTGAAAGAAACCACAGAACCCATTCAACTGGATCCAGCCCTCGCATTTCAGTGACCACATCATCTATCCTGGGGATTTGAAAAATCTACAAAGCTATCACAGCTTCACATGGAACAGTCTCTCTCACACAACTTGGCAATTCTGTCCATGGCTTGAAGATGCATGAGCTTGCATTACAGCACTAAATAAAGCACTGTGGTAGGCCTAACCAGCAGACACAAACACAAACTTAAACTTAGGCACCGACCTAAACAAAAACTCTTATCAAAGCCTTAATCTGAAACCCATGAAATGCTCTTGACATATGTAGCCTTTATCATTAAGTGATATTTTGGACACTTTGTGTGGGCCTTTTCTCTCCATGTAAGTTTTTTTTTTTAGTTCTTGCAAAAGCAATTGTCTTTTGGCAGTGACTGACAATGCTGAGTTTGCTGAATTCACAAGCAACAGATTGGGATGCTGCCAACAGAAAGTTTTAATTAGCAAATCAAAAATATCTGAAAGCATTTTTCCACTGAAATCACACCCACAGCAGGGCTTTTCTCAAGAGACTTGATTGTAATGCTGCGAACGCAGATTCACAAGCATTTTGTGTTGTTATTGCAAAAACAATAGCGTGCTAAAAACAACTATATGACCTAAAGTGCAGGGCTGGCAGGTGAGTGGTGTCTACGGTCTTACTGGTTGCATCAGATGCCATTTGACAGGTGTGTGTGTGGTTGTGGTGGTGGTGTTGCGGTGGGGGGAGGGGGGTGTCTGTCGTGTGGTCGGTAGTCTCAGTCAGTGATCTAACCATGCCCTTTATAGAGCGCTATAATGCAATAATGCCACTTTCCCCGCTCCCAAATAAACGGAGCATTACCACGTATTAAAGTCAGACATCCCTAAAGGCCCTGCATTTGTCCATCCTCTTGTAAGCGCAGCCTATATTTAGCCTTTCCAGGCTCTTTGCTCAGCCTGTCTAAAAACAGAGATAGAAAAGCAACAGCCATTCTCTTGACACAGTGCCCACTGGGAGCCAAAGATGTAACATGTGTGGAGAGGTTTGTTTTTCTGTTGTTCCCCATTTGAAGTCTGCCCCACAACGAGTCCAAACCCTCCTCAGCCGAGAGGTCCGGGCCTCCACCTGCACTCCTCCAATCAGACTTAACATCCCTCTGATCCCTAATCCCAAGACAGAATTCCTCTCTTTCCTCACAGAGGATAATTGAGCGTGAGGTGCAATTTCATGGGCCATGAGCCAAACTCCTGCCACAGACACGGGTCATGATGGACGCATATTCACCAACCAAAGGGGCGTGAATCTGATTCCTGGCAAGCAGCCAACTGCAGGACATCACTCACATGACCACCGCTGTCTAAGACGAGGAAGCTCAAACCTGAAACATAATCCTCTAACGCCTTTAAAATATTTGTCAATGAAACACCATTACTCATACATTTTGTGAACATTTCAGGCCAAACAAACACCTTCCCAGCATATTCAAAATCAATAAGCAGGCCAGGAGTCAGTACCAAAACACAGCATCGAAGGAGAAAAACAATTGCACAAAAACAGCGATTTAGGATTCAACACCAGTGCAGGCGCTCTGCCACCTCACACAGATGACATAATGCATCTCACAGCAGCAGAGCAAGGGCTGAGGCAGCAAACAGTTTCCTTCTATTCCCTCTGTAGCAACCAGGTGTTATATTTTACTGTCACCACAGAGCAATCATCATTCGCACTGCAGGCAGCAGCAGGTAAATGGCTGAGGTAGGTATGGTTATCTCACCTGCCCAAGGTCCAGGGTGACGTTCACCTCGTTGTAGCCCAGTCCCCTGGAAAGAGGAGGGCTCTGCCACCAGCGCTCTGTTCCATCGATGGCGTTGGTCACTGGGTGGGCTTTGTTTGGGTCACTGGAGCTGCAGTGGTCACAGAACTGACCCTAGAGGGGGTCAAACAGTTGGTATTTGTACAGTGTCAGAACCACAGACCCAAATAAAAATAAAAAATCACATAGAAGCCATAATGGCAAATAATTAACCTATCACGAGTACAAAACATGACAAATGCTGGAGCCAGTGCAAGCCCATACCACATCTTAAACTGAAAAGAAAAAACGCTTACAGTAGACTGCTATTCAAACAGCACTGTAGAAAAGCCTGTTGTGGGAATAAGGACCCTTAAGAATAAGCCCGAGGGGACAAGCCCACTGTTGAAAGGGCCTTTCCTTTAGAAAACTCGGGACTCAACTACAATGGTGTATAACTATTTCTGGCAGATGTACAACTTGGTCAGGGCAGGCAGAATTGTCAGTGTTTCCCGGGGGGCTCTGTCTCTGCTGACTCATTTTGTAGCTTGGGCAAAAGACGCAGAAGATAACATTCACAAGGGAAGATCTCAATCGAAACAATAAAAAACACTTAAACATATATGTTAAATTGGACTTCATGTTTATTACGCGTGCCCGAGTTTATAACCATGTAATTACTCATTAGAGCGCATGCATCGTACTCGCCTGAAAGTTTTAGTGAAACTGCATCAAGCTCCCACTTCACTTTCTTACCTGTATGTTTTGAGTAGGAGGTCCATTGGTTGGTCCTCCGACAAGCTTACAGTATAAATCAGACCTCGGTCTCCCAGCCTCATCCTGACCGCAAGTTGCGGTGGCGGAGATCCGTGACCCTTCCGCGAGGTTGAAATACGGGGGACTCAAATTAAACCCCGTTATTTCGTTATTCGCTCCTTGTCCATCCGCGTCCCTGAAAAGTGACATGGAAAAGGTAAAAAATAAAGCGAGGAGATGAGCTCCCCTCATCCCTCTCGCCATGTTCCGCGTTAGAGATCGCTGTGGATGTTGAGAGCAACCCGCCGCCCGCAGATCATGTCATCTATAGATCTCCATGAAATGCGCCTAATGAGCTGCGCGCGTTACGCATGAAACTCTTTCAGTGGGACGACGCGTCCGCCGATGTGAAGCTAAGTTTTCAGTTGATTTTCTACAGCTGACGGTGTGCGCTGCTTCCAAAGCATGTTTCCAAATGAATAAAGTCAGCTGCCGGTTCTCCTTAACCAAACCGTGCCACACAGGGGGATCAGGTGTCAGGCTGTCAATGGCCAGAGCTCAGCACTGAGGGGTAATCCACTGACTGGGGCCAAAGGTCTCCTCTCGGGGGTTTGTCTTATGTGTTTTATGGAAGATGCTGGGACATAATACCTCTGAAATCTGTGTAATATTGTTTCATAAATTTAGCATCCTTCAGATGAATTGCATATATTGTTGGTGTGTGTGTCACTTAAAATTGAGATGTAAACAAACTGATTAATTATATTATCCACAGATTAATTGCAATCTGGTCACTGAGAGAAAACCTATTTCTGAAGCAAGGTTCATAATCTAGTGTGAGCTGGCTCTCACTACAGTGCAATGAAAAACAGAAAAACAGCATATTGTCCTCTGTGCAGTCATGATTAGAAATACAAATATTATAGATTTTGATAATGAAATGCAATGGAAATGTCAAAACGACCCTACTGTAGATATGCAGGTTGGTTAAAGCCACAGTTTACGTAGGCCTATTTAATTTAATAGCAGATAGGCTACTGGCAGTGTCTGAAAATGGCAATATCTCTGAACAAGCACATCTTAAGGTTTATGCACAATACAATAATTTGGCCAAATTAAGCCACCCTATACACAGTAAGCAAATCGTTTTGAAAATCCACAGCTGTCTTTCTTGCAGCATCCCTGATCTGAGAAAATTGGTTGGGACATTAACCTCCATTACAGGCTATTTTATAATATAGCCTCTTATGGCAGGGTCAGAGGAAGGGCCGGTGAAAGAAGAAGGAGGAACCCACCTGAAAGTTATGAGGGTCTAAACACCACGGATCATGTTACAGCGATCCTGGAGGGACATCTAGTGGCTCAGACAGGCATCACAACGGCGTCATTAGTGAAGTGAGGTGGTTTTAGTACGCCACACACACACGCACACACGCACGCACGCACACACACACACCCAGTCTTCGGTGTCTTGATGTAACTAGAGCTCCCATATTGAGTTGCAACTAGAGCAAGGGGTTTTTGTGTCCTGTTGTTGATTTACTGCTGTCCCAAATGATTGACAGTGAAAGCAAAGTAAAAGTATTCTGAAACTATTCCCTCCTACTTGGAGAATTTTAAAAACACAATAATAAAGAGATTAGCGCAAAGTTGTTCATCTTAGTAACTTGTGTTTCTTCTTAGTTGCATAACAACAATTGGGCCCGGTGACTCACAGGCAGGAGGGCTGTCACTGTGTCCCAGCATTGTTACCATTCCTCCGAGCGGGCTGGTCTGTGGGACGCGTGTGTCACTGAAGGAGGGAGGGAGGGAGCGATAAGCAACCAGGAACTGGCTGTGCGGGTAAGTAAACGAAAACAGGGCTAGCGACGAGCTGAGCTGGGCTGAATTGTCTGTGAGCGTCTGTCGGGACTTCACATGGAGCCCACAAACCTACAGGTACGATGACTAAAACTTCCACTGTCAAGGTTGACGATCCTGTGTTTTGTTTGGCTTGTTTATTGTGTGTGTTAGACAGGTTTCACTTCTGCGTGGGCACAGCAGCTAATATTCTTACGTCTAAAGGTTGAGTGCTTAATGCAACTTGTCTCCTGTTTTCTCTTCTCGTGTGTCAGTATTCTTACTCCATTGCTGCATCTATCCAAAAACAGCTTCACATCAAGCCCACAGATTCAGCTGCAGTCTGTGAATATGATTTATTCACAATGAACTCCATGATCGACTGCAGGGATTAATTATAGAGTTCAAGCCAACAAAGTCCTTATGATTTTGGATTTAGCTATTAAACAGTGCTTTCCCTCTTTTTGTTGTTAGTAAATTGGGAATATTTTGGTTAAAGAGTCAGGGTTTTGGTTATAATACCAATTACAAAGCATCGTTCTAAACAATAAAAGTGAAGTAAATGATAATGGCTTCATAGTTTTCATTTGTTTTAGCAGAAGTGGATTGTTTTTCTTCTTCTGTGGTGCAGAATGACACCACTGCAGAATGACAACATTGCAATTTATGGGATACTGAGATGTTGTGTGAACCTTTAAACATTCAGTTGAGGTCCCTAGACTCTGAGGTGACCCGTGATACCAGATGAATTCCATACATGACTAAAATATTAATTCACTTCCTGTTCTTTCAGAAAGCTATAGCCGTAGCACAGAAGGCCTCACAAGAGGACCAGGCTGGGAACTTCGAGGAGGCTATCCGCTCCTACCAACATGCTGTCAAGTACTTTCTGCACATTATGAAACGTACGTTACCATGCCTGGAGAGGACATGGATCTACTGTCATACTACAAGAACACACCTATAAATTGACATATGTCAGGTCAACCATACAGTCTGTACACGTGTGTCCATGTTCTCAAAATATGACTGTGTTTGTCACTTCCTGGTAGATAATTTAGCATCCATAAGGGAATTTACTCTCTGTGTGCCAAGTTTAAATTGTGGCATCTTTATAACCCTTTCTTTTAATTTATAGTCTGCAAAATGTCTGTTACAAACAACAGTAACATTACAGAGTACTATTACAGAAATTCTATCCCTCCCATCAGGTGAACCCCAGGGTAAAGATGGCAACCAGAAGATCAAGGATAAATGTAAACAGTACCTGGACAGAGTGGAAGAACTACAGGACTACCTAGTGAATAAAGAGGTTGCTACAGAAATTAAATACATAATATTTTTCGAAACACACATTTTTTTGTACAAACGTCGACCTAATTTCCCATGACTATAAAATCCGAGTGGTGTTTTAACAATCCAATCCACTGACCTGTAACACACAGATGCTGCAGCATCAGTGGATTAGACCCACTATACTTGCTAAAAGGGCCGAACCTCATCCACATACTCCAGCCAGATTAATAGCTTCAGTTTAGAACGATTCATAAACAGCGTTTAATCTCAAAATTACTTAAAATTTATTTAAAATCCAAAAAAGCTCTCACCCTGTAATGGACCATACAGACAGAGGGTGCGTCTTGACGTAATGACATTCCGTGCACGCGAGTGTCGAGTTTTCAATGCGGAAGTTTCCTCCTCGGGCTTATTCAACAACGAGCTCGAGAAAGAAAACAAGCTACTTAAGCTTGATTATCAAGTGAACCATCGACCTCTAGGGCTAAAATCCAAAACATAGTATCTAGAAGTTGTTAAGTTACCGCGGTGTAATATCCGTTTCGATTACTGGACAAGCGACCAGCCGTTATGGCTGCCAACAACAATTTACAGGTAAGTTGGGGAGCTAACCCAGCGCTAACGTTAGCTAAATTAGCTAATCAGCTAACAAAGTTAGATCTACGAAGGGCTAAACTGAAAACACGTCCAGGTTGTTTCCGACCGAAATGTCTGGTCAAGTCTTGCTGGCGTTAGCTATTTTGCTCATGTGTTTCATGGAGTAACGTTATGTCCCGTTAGCAGCTAATTTAGCTTCGCTAGCTAAACTAAGCTAAGCTAAGGTTAGTTCAGCCGTTAAGTTAACAAACGGCAACGTTAAAGGACCAACCCAAATATGGCCCCGTCCAATGTGAGGTGTCACTGGATCAAAGCAAGCTAACTATATAGGGTGTTTCCTGATGTGATAATAGTGTTTGATTCTTTATGGCTAGACGGTAACGTTAAACACAGTTGCCAGATAGCGTGAGCTGTCATGACTAAAAGTCATCCAGCTACCCAACAAGCTACCGTAGCTAATAAGATTACTGGTTTTCAAAGGGCTAACGTTATATTCCGTGCAGATTTTGTCACTCAAACGTGATATAGCTACTTAGCCAAACGTTACAATTTGCACTTCATAGCTATACGGAAGCGAAACGGTCCTTTGTTTTCAAAGTCAGATAATCACAAGCAGGCGAACTTGTGTGTAATATCACACAGATGTAAATCTGATCTTTACTGAAATCTGATAAGCATCAGCCTATAAAAATGTTGCCTAATGCCAAATGTTAAACACTTTGTTGTGTTTATCAGTGCCCTCTTGCTCCGATGCTAAAAGGTTTGTTATTTTCTGTCTGTCATTCTGATTGGCTGATGTCTCCTCTGCCATTTCCACAATTCAGAGCCAGTGATTAAGCTTCTCACATAGCTGGCCATTGCCTCTCTGGAAGTTGTTACCTACAGTTGCCATTGTAGCTCTAACATTGTTCCCCCTTTTTTATTTTCATTTTTTATTATTTTTAGAAAGCCATTGATCTCGCCGGCAAGGCTGCCCAGGAGGATAAAGCTCAGAACTATGAAGAGGCTCTACGACTGTACCAGCATGCTGTTCAGTACTTCTTACACGTGGTGAAATGTAAGGCATACGTACATAGGATTTTAGGGTTTTGTCTTCTCTTTTGTTCCTTGGTTAATTGTTTGTCATATTCTGATAATCATGTCATCCTTCCTTGACATGATGGTAGCCTAATGTCGGTCTAACGGCAGGCGTTCTGATAGATCATGTGTCTCAAAATGGCATACAAACCATTCCATACACTGTCATAGCAGTAGTGACATAAAAATAAGTAAACAGTTTTTCTGAAAAACGTATGAAGTCTTAAGAACAAGTCATTTCATGTTCTTACTGTTGTGCACTAGCACTGCCAGGAGGGCAGTGTCTATTTCTCAGGAGCAAAAAAATCAAGCCTGAAAACTTTATGAATTTCCTAAGAGGGGGCTTAACAGGTGTACAGCACAATGAGCGTCTAAAAACCCTCACTCTTCCCGTATAACAAGGTGAGTGTACCATTTCTTTTCTCTCATTCCTGACAGATGAAGCCCAGGGTGACAAAGCTAAGCAGAGCATCCGGGCAAAGTGTGCTGAATACCTGGACAGAGCAGAGAAGCTGAAAGAGTATCTGAAGAAGAAAGAGAAAGCTCCTCCTGCCAAGCCTGTCAAAGAGTCACAATCGGACGACAAAGGGTGTGTTTATGGGTGGGGCTGTGGGTTCACGTTTTGTCATTCAGAGCCTATTGGAATGTTAAATTTTTGTTTAACTTGGCATTAACTTAAACATCTCCCTTGAAGCAGAGACAAATCATATATATGATTTCATACGTTTGTGCATTCAGGAATGAAAGTGATGAAGGTGATGATCCGGAGAAAAAGAAGTTCCAGAATCAGCTCTCAGGTTAGTAATATTATACTTTCTGTGGAATTAGGCCTGCTGTGGCCATTTTACTGTTCTGATATGACCTCAGTTGATGCAGTATTTTTATTTGTGTCGTAATTAAAGCATCATTTAGGTATCTAAGTAATGTGATATGCTTTCCCCAGGTGCAATTGTTATGGAAAAACCAAACATCAAATGGAATGATGTTGCTGGTTTGGAGGGAGCCAAGGAAGCGCTGAAAGAAGCTGTTATTCTTCCTATCAAATTCCCCCATCTCTTCACAGGTACTTCAATCACATCACAGACTGAGATAGGAAGTTCAGCTGAAGTAGTTAAACTAAACATCTGTTGTGTGCAAGGGGCGTGTCCGCCTGTGGCATTAACAATACATCACTGAGGAACTGATGCTATTTTGGGCACATTCCATTACCGGCATTGTAGAGAATTTGTCTCTTGTGCTTGTCTGACAGGAAAGAGAACACCATGGAGAGGGATCCTGCTCTTTGGACCACCTGGTACAGGAAAGTCCTATCTGGCAAAAGCTGTTGCCACGGAGGCCAACAACTCAACCTTCTTCTCCATCTCCTCCTCTGATCTTGTCTCCAAATGGCTGGGAGAGAGTGAAAAGTGAGTCATGTTGTTAGCAATCCGCAGAAGCATGGGCTGTGTATATAAATGTGGTTCCAGCCGGCAGCACAGTGCTACTTGAATGCTTCCTAAAAGTCTTAGCTGATGAAGACTGTGATGCACAGTTGGTTTCACTACTGTTGACAAAATGTACTATTGTAAGTCGCTTTGGACAAAAGCCTCTGCTAAATGATGTAATGTAATGTAATCTTCCTTTCTCCTTCCCAGGCTGGTGAAGAATCTTTTCAGCCTGGCGAGGGAGCACAAGCCTTCTATCATCTTCATTGATGAGATTGACTCCCTGTGTGGCTCAAGAAGTGAGAATGAGAGTGAGGCTGCTCGTCGTATCAAGACCGAGTTCCTGGTTCAGATGCAGGGTGAGTCTGATAAGCTACACAACAATGTTTTGTGATTACTGGAGGTTGATAACCCAGAAATAATATCACATATCTGATAGATAGAGAGATAAAATAAAAACGATTGTTGCAGTATTGTCTGCTTTACAGTTTCTGCAGCTTTCAGTGTTAAAACATAATTCAAGGTCTGTGATTTATTTATTCATCAGTTATTGGTAAAGCCAGTATTCTGTGGCATTCTGTGGGAGTGAGAGTGCAGCCTGTGTGATATAAAATGGCAATTTAAGTTGAAAATGGGTGTTCATGCATTATGTCAAGCAACTCAATTAGTTTCAGCTGTTTCGGTAGCCTAAATTTTCTCTGGAATTGTTTTGGTTACACTGCGTGGGATAGAGAAATGTATTGCCATAGAAACACAGGAGGTGCAGGAGCTGCACAGAGTCAGAGCTGAGTTCTGGACGGCTGTAAAGTTAGTGCTGCAGTGGGTTGGGTACCGGTGGGCAACCTTAAAATATTTAGCCTATGGCTCTCTCTGGGTTAGGGTTAGGATGTGTGGCTCGGAATAAACAATTGATGTTGGTCTGAGTATTGTTTGTCAGGTCACTCTTTATGTAAGCCCAAGGGTTGGCAAAACGTTGAGATGAGTGTCCCCTTTCAGAGTAGGGCAGCAGATGGAAACACGCACACAATAGCCCCGCCCCTTCGCTCTCAACTTCCTCGAGGCAGCTCTCATAGTGCTAACATCAGTGTCTGCAATTTAACAGTTAATCATATCACACTGGTTAGTAAATCTAGCATAATTCTTCAGTTAAAAATACATTTCACTTCAGTAATGCTGTTGTCTTACCAATGCGGTTGTCTTACCTAACGTTCAAAGTGTTGGCACCAAGAGAAAGCAAATTATTGCAGAGGAAACAATGCAAATGAATCCCTTTTCAAAGGAATAATGTCCTGTGCATACTAAAGGAACACTGTATGCTTTATCCTTATATAACGGGATTCATATTATGCAAGTATTCGAATTTGGACAGACACCATATAGGCTACAGAACCCGCAGCAGGTTTTAGTTCAGCTAACCTATATTGTATGTCTTGCCCTATTTCTTTCTCCTATTTTCCTCATCACTCTTCATTATATAAGAACCAACAAAGTACACTTGACAAACTAGAAAGTAGAGTAGAGTGCAAGCATCTGCCAGCACTGAACATTTCTCCATCTTGCAGCCGTTTGTTTATCCTTTCTCCTCCGGGCTTGATTTTCTGGCAAAATAGCACGTGCATGCAATGCTGTTTAGCAGCAGACTTGGAAGTCCTGGATGTCAGACTTTCCCACCAGCACATGAACGCACTATAATAGTTACGGCTAAAAAAAAAACGGTGGAAATCCCAGGTATGGATCACCACCAAAATCTAATCACTGATCCTTGGCCACCAAATCTCAGCCAAATCTGTTTGTAACATTTTGAGAGATACTGCTGCTGTCAACACACGGTAACAGTAACAAGCAGTACACAGTAACTGTACAAATTAAATAAACTGTAACACACTGACAAGCTGGTAGCATGGTTAGCTGTACCTTGCTAGCACCTGAGTGACCTGTGTGTGTCTATGTGAGCTAGATGTTTCCATTGAGGACTCTCTACGTTACACAGCTGGTTCCCAGTAATGCAAAAACTTCTGCAATCACAGAGTTACGGAAAGCTGGAGGGACCACTTGGCCGTATTTGTTTTAACATGTCAGAGCACTGCACATGTTAAGACATGATCAGCTGTTCTATTTAAATGAGCTTCTCTTTCTCTGACTGTGTTGTTTCGCAGGAGTGGGGAATGACAATGAGGGAGTGCTGGTACTCGGGGCAACAAACATCCCTTGGACTCTAGACTCTGCCATCAGAAGAAGGTAATTGTCATTATTTGGCAAAATTGTTAGTAACCATGCCATGATTCTTCTGTGCTCACTGTACACCCATAATTCCACATCAGATTTGAGAAGAGGATCTACATCCCGCTGCCCGAAGAGCACGCCCGCTCCTTCATGTTCAAGCTCCACCTGGGCTCCACCCCCAACAGTCTCACCGAATCTGACTTCGTCGCTCTGGGCAAGAAGACAGACGGATACTCCGGGGCAGATATCAGTGTCATTGTCAGAGACGCGCTCATGCAGCCTGTGAGAAAGGTCCAGTCAGCTACCCACTTCAAACGGGTATGTCTCCAAAAACATCAGTGTGTCACTGTCTCATGCTTCAGTGCGACGTAGAGTAGCTGACTCAGTTAAATCACTTGTGTTTTCTGTTTCCCTTCTTATGTTTAACGTCACGGCGGTGTGTCAGGTACGAGGACCATCGAGAAACGACCCCAACGTTCTTGTAGATGATCTCTTGACACCTTGCTCACCCGGGGATCCCAATGCTGTTGAAATGACATGGATGGAAGTTCCTGGGGAAAAGCTATTGGAGCCTATTGTTTGCATGGTAAGGGTACAAAATACTATTCCCTCACTCCACTGGTAATACATCTGAATTTATTAAAAAACACTGTTGAACTTCTTGTAATGTCAGTTTTTCCAATTGTTTTTTCTTCTTCAGTCTGACATGCTGAGGTCTCAGTCCAACACGAAGCCAACAGTCAATGAACAAGATCTGGACAAACTGAAAAAATTCACAGAGGACTTTGGACAGGAAGGCTAAGCGGGATGTTTGAGCCAAGCCAAACCAAAGCAAAGGAATTGTGATTGTGAAGTGTTCTCTCTCTGTCTTTCTCCCTCTCTCTCTCCCTCCCTCACCCTAACCTTCCACCAGTCCCAGTGGTGTATCATAATCGGTCCACACGATTGCTCTCTTAAGCCAATCTGAAGGCCACACGAGGAATGGAAGACGTTGTGTTGTGTGATGTCCTCCGTTATCCAAAGAGGATTCAAGACTTTTGATCTGCAGCATTTCTGCAGCTGACATGATATAGAATTGATTGATAACTACTTGTAAATTAAAGAGTGTTCTTTTGGTTACTTAAGGGTATGCACTAAAACTTCAAGGTATTGTTGAGCAGAATGCCTCAGCAAATTAGGGAAAATCTGACAACATACACAACATTACTGCTAATGAGTCTATTGAAATCAAGAGCTATATGAAAATTTGGATTAATTTATTTCAAGTTAGGACTAGCCCACATGTCCCTAACTCACCTATAATCTGAACCATAATTTGGATTTCCTGTCTGGCCAACTTCCATCAGTCAAAGTACATCTCACTAGACTTCCTATATTGCTCCTCTATTTTGTATCCATAAGATTAGAAGCATTTTATAGTACATACTTTGTGGAGTTGTATAACTCTGGTTGGGGAGAGTGAAACTAACAGTGCATGACATTGCTTTCATGAGTTCTTATGATTTTTAGTGGTGAGATACAGGCCTGTGTAGTCACAGGGTGGTGGACATGATGGGGGCTTGAGACGCAAACATACTCAGGATGAGCGCTGCAGTGGGACAATTTTGAATTGTTTTTCATCCAGTATCCTAACAAATGGCAATCATGTTTGTTTACTATCATTGGATTCCAAAAGGCTGTTAGGATGGATCACCAAAGGTGCCGGACCAGCATTATTTTATAATTGTCAAGGACTCAAAATAGTTTTGAAATGGCTTTGTTCATCAGCTCATTAAGACTTTCCACAAACCTATACCTTCCCATTATCACGTGCCTGTGTAAGGTATTGCTGATTCTCCTAATGCAAACTGAAAAAACAACAACTTAAGCCTTGGTAAGATAAAGCTACAGTGTGGGTTTTGAAGAAACGAGGCTGAGGTGTTGCAGTTGGACACTGATGGCTCAGGTGGAAAGATCATTATTGTGTACACTTTATTGGAATGCGGCTCCAAGCATTAACCATATGTAGCCATAAGTGGCAATGTGCACCATGTGCCTTCTAGAAAATTTGCAAGATTATTTTTCTTTGGATTATTTCTAAATTGGTCATATTGTTATATATATATATTGGGTGCTTTGCCACCATTACTAAGACATCTATAATACTTGCACATTTCATGTAAACTCCTTCAGAGATCGTATACAGCTGTACTCTTTTGCTCTTAAGGTGTTCAAGATACAAGTCTCAAGTTTTGGTCGGGAACATCTCTCATTGTAAATGTCTTTTAGGTATAGCCAACTGTGGAGCCTGTTCTTCGTGAAGAGGTCACCCCGTGCATCAGATTTTCTGTTTATCGTTTCCATAAAATGTAAATAAAAGGTATACGTCACGAAAAGCTGTCAACTTATTTTTGGTTTCAAGAAAATCGACTCATCACTGGAAACTAACTGCGTCAGAAATGGTCAGAAGGATTGTGATTTAAATAAGGGTTTCACAGGCTAAAATATAGTGTCACGGTTTCCAATGTGTCACAAACCTGCTGCTGGTTGGGTGTGCAAAACAAAACGGGGTACGCTACGAATGAGGAAGTGAAGCGTTGCATTGTGGGGATTGATGTCCATGTGACGTCATGTCTCCGTAGGATCCCAGGTCGTTTATAGGCTAGAAAACTACAAGTACCTACTGCGGCCGCGCGGCTTTCGTTCAAAGTGCACAGTTCGATTTGTTTTGGTTTATGCAGAGTGCGCTTTGTCGTAGAGAGCCAAGGTCCACCACGGTAATTTATCTTGGGTGTTAGACCTCTTTGACTCACTGCCAAATCCTGCTAAAACTCCTCCTCCGACATTTCTATTTCGCCACCCCTTCCACGGCCGCCTGCCTCTCCTCTTGCCTCCGCTATTCGCCCCCAGAAGCTAACCTGCTAGTTAGCGAACAAGCTAACGACTGCCAGATTCACCCATGTCCTCTGAAGAAGGGTTGAGTTCAACGATCGCGGATTGGCTTTTCATCAACTCCTGGTGGCTTCTCTTGCCATTCATTATGTTACTTGTAGTTGCTGCATTCATCGTTGCCTTCGTGTTGCTGTTGTACATGATATCGCCTCTTATTAGTCCCAAACCTCTGAAACTGAACGGGGCCCACGTCGTGGTAAGTGCACCAGAAAAACCAAAGATTGTGCCACTTAGCTAGGTATGTCGCTAGCTAACATACAGCTCGAGAGCTAGCTTTAGCTTAAAATACCGCTGTTTCTGTGTATGAGCACTTAAAAATCAGTAGTTTTTTAAATATTTAATTAGCAATGTTTTTCAGTGCGCTGAGTGAATTCACAACGCGTAGATAGTCACCCGTCACCCTGACACGCCCACACAATGAATTAATTACCGTTACCTGTAATTCCTAAACAAAGTTGTAGTTACTTCTCTTTGCAGACAGGTTATCTCCGTGTCATAACGCAGAGAGACAACTCTGTTGCACAACTGCACATTTATTTAATTGAGTACAGTTTAAAACACAAACAATGTTCTTTTTATGAAAGTGTTAACACGACTAAAGTAGCTTGGCTGCCGTGCTAAACTGTTTTAGTTCAGACATGCCTCACCGGAGCCTTGTATTTGACCTCTGATGAATGATCGGCTCTCCCTCTCACTCTTCAGGTGACGGGAGGATCAAGTGGGATTGGGAAGTGCATTGCCATGGAGTGCTACAAGCAAGGAGCTTTCATCACACTGGTGGCACGGGATGAGGTCCGCAGAAACCCCACAATGTGACCTTCAACCATTTCATTTCCTTTGTGTCTAGCCCAGTCCCAACCTGTCTGTTGCTATGGCCAACTCGCCTGTTGCCAGACATGGTCCACTAAATCCAACGATTCATTTACTCCATGTCAGATGAAAGAGGCGCTCCACTGTGGTGCAAGGTTTAGTTTACTTTGCGTTGACCTGATACCAATTTATACAGTAGAGCTTCATTTATCTGAATGTTAGGCTTCCTCACTGACAAGCTCAGAATGGTTATAGTGGAACAAATAATCCAGTGCTTGTCTGTAATTGTTGGAGTCTCCCTGCTGCAGTATGTTAAGAATTTAAACTTAAAGTTAGGATTTTCAAAGCATTTACTGTGTGTAGGCGTGCATATTTAGAAAAACAATTTCACATTTTCAGTTGATTTAAGAGTTCCTAAAAAAGAATTCTACCAAGCAACCGCAATCCCCTAAGGTTTTTGTTCAAACAATTCTACTAGATTTGATTTTTTATTTTTTTTGTGGGAGGTAATAATGTTTATTACTGTATGCACAGCTTTGTGTAGGAGATGTAACATGTATGATGGATTTCCCTCAGGCTAAATTGCTTCAAGCGAAGAAAGAGGTGGAGAAATGTGCCATAAATGACAAGCAGGTATGGGGCCGTACTCTCAGACATTGTTTTGAAGCACCTCATATGACTGTGTTGCTGTTCGTAACAGGGCACAACAGCTGATGCCATTTTGAATAAAATTGCATAAGACTTTGTACAATCTCTTGCACTCAGGTGGTGCTCTGCATATCAGTGGACGTTTCCCGGGATTATGGTCAGGTGGAGAGTGTGATAAAACAGGTAATGTTACCCACTTGGCAGCAGTGGACCATCTCCCTTTCTTTTAATTATTCAGCACTGAATTAAGGTAATTGCTGTATGTTCCCCCCCCCTGTTATGCAGGCTCAAGAGAAGCTGGGGCCTGTTGATATGCTGGTCAACTGTGCTGGAATGTCTATTTCTGCAAAGTTTGATGAAGTGGAGGTGGATCGCTTCAGAGTAAGTAACTCGCCTACTCTCATTCACCCTGAAAGACAGATCAGGTAGCTGCCTGTCTTATGGTGCTGTAGATTTATGACTATAGCCTGATGTTTTCTATGGTGCTCATTTGAACGGTAGAATATAATTCTGTTAATCTCTGAATTTGGCCTCTATATGAATGCTCACCTTGGATTGTGGCACAAGAGCTGGGGTTATCAAAAGCTGCTCTCAGCAATCCCCCAAAAACATATTCACAGCTAAGATTACACCAGTGTGGTAACTATCAAGGGTGTTAATAGAAGTTAATTTTATGAGTTGATCATGCCTTTCTTATTAATTCATCTGCAAGTGCCATATGTTTCTAATGGGGAGGAGACCTATCAAGCAGCGATACGGGAATCAAGACAACGTTGATACTTTTATTTTATTCTTCTGTGTGAAGGATTTCCAGGCAAGGAGGCACACTAAAGTTTTTTTGCAGTTAGACCAATTTAACACTCTGACCTGCTTGATAAGAACCCGTCCCCCGCAAGCCTAACATTGTAAATATGCACCAAGACATTGCTCTTTCAAAATGTATGTGTTTTTAAGTATTAAAATATGCACCAAGACAGGAAGACAGATTGCTGTCTGGCTCTGTAGAAGATTGTGTTGCAGTCAAAGGAGATTAGGAAGAAGTTAAATTCCCATCCAATACCTTTTTATAGATTGACTTTCATAGCGGATAGAACATTGGAGAGATTTTGAATCAGTAATCAGCTTGTGCAATATTGTAGCCTCACGATGCAGACTAGCCCATTATAATGTGTGTGTGTGTGTGTGCATGGCCTTGTTTCACAGAGGCTGATGGAAGTGAACTACCTGGGCAGCGTTTACCCAACGCGGGCTGTCATAACGACCATGAAGGAGCGACGGATGGGGCGCATCATGTTTGTGTCCTCCCAAGCGGGCCAGATTGGCCTGTTTGGCTACACTGCCTACTCTCCATCCAAGTTTGCCCTCCGCGGCCTAGCAGAGTCACTGCAGATGGAGGTGAGATTTTGGCCAGTCATGCCTCACACAGTTTCCAGACAGACTCCAGCGTGAATCGGCTTCACAATGCACCTAGTTAAAATATTTTCGCACCTATCTGTTCCATAAAACTGTGCTGGCAAGTGATAAGGAGGTGCATGTCACTGGTGTGAATATTATTATCACTAAGAGGTATTAAAACATTTTTTCTACTGCTAAATTATTACTTAAAATGCTAATCACATCTACTCATATTGTGGATTTTGTGTATTTCCATTTTCCCCACAGGGAGCGTTGGCATTTATTTTTCTCATCTTAAAGACAAAATGATTATTTTTCTGTATAACACATTGATTCTTGTTGCTGTTCTCCTCCAGATGAAGCCATACAACATCTATGTGACGGTGGCCTACCCCCCCGACACCGACACTCCCGGACTAGCTGAGGAGAATAAGACGAAGGTAAACCTCACTCTAAAACAACAGAGGAGCAGAATTTCTTCCGCCTTTTTGTTTTTCCTATTCGAAGCCATTTTATTCTTCCTTCCTTCCGTCCTATAGCCTCTGGAGACCAAGTTAATCTCTGAGACCTCTGGGGTTTGTCAACCAGAGCAAGTGGCCAAAGTCGTCGTTCGGGATGCGGTGGTAAGAAACTCAGTCCGTCTGCCGCTGACCCACCCGCCAGCTCTCCTGTTCAATTCTAAAGATTTAATTAGTGAATCGGTTCTTTTCCCACCGAGGAAGATGGGTAATTGCTTTGCCGTTTTTTTTTCCTTCTCTCCCGCAGCAGGGGAACTTTAACAGCTCCGTGGGCCCCGACGGCTACATGCTGTCAGCGCTCACCTGCGGCATGTCACCTGTCACCTCCATCACAGAAGGCCTCCAGCAGGTGCCATCCTCCTCCCCGTCTCAATCCTTATTATTCCACACACTGTTCTCCCTGTCGGCGCTCCCATGGGCCTTGAAAACCCTTGAAAGTTTGTGGATTTGAGAAAAAAAGTCAAATAAGGCCTCGAAAGTTTCTGAAAATGAATGGATGGCCTCAAAGCTCTTGGTTTTGGTTTTAAATTAAAATATAGCACCCAGATTCATCAGTGTGCCTCAGCTGTCGGGATCTCTCTCTCTGTGTGTTAGCGTCAACAGTTCCCAGCCTGAGGGAAACCCTGTGACGGAGACTTATGTTGATGCAGCAGCAGTTTCAAAATGAATGATTTCTCCATCAGCTATTCACTTGACAAGATCATAAGTTAAAAAAAAAAAAAAAATGAGGCCTCCATTATGTCTCATTTTGACCAATGTCATGTCTTACCCCGAGACAATGGTTCCAAAAGGATTATCCGCACGCTCCATTAGAGCTCCTTTCTTATTATTTAATGCAACGCAGTGTTTCCATCTTTAAGGTCTTTGTCAGACAAAACGAAGAGCAAACGTTGCACTGCATTAAATAAAGTATTAAGAAGGAGCTCTAATCCAGTGTGCGGATAATCCTTTTTCAACCAATTTTCATGACTTGTATCTAGCACCTGGCCTAAATATAGGTTGGATGTGCACACCTCTTCTTTAAACCCAAATCATGCCAGTTCTGAGTGCTTAAATTTGACCAAACAAGACCTTGAAAGTCATTGAAAAGCTGATGTATGTCTGATAATGTAGGTGATGCATCTCACCCTGATTTAACCCCTGTACAGATCGTGACCATGGGACTGTTTCGGACCATCGCCCTGTTCTACCTGGGGAGCTTTGACAGCATTGTGCGTCGCTGCATGATCCAGAGAGAGCAGTCGAAAGCAGCCGACAAGAGGGAGTAGCAACACGCCGACACGGAAACACCCTCACCTGACTCCTCCTCACTCCCTGCCCTCCCTCCTTCACAGCCACTGGAGGACCCAGACCCCTCCCCATTCCCCCCACTCCCTTTCCTCCCTCCTTCCCTACGAAGTGCACAACCCTGGGTGGGGGAAAAAAGGCCAGGCCTTGCGTGCACGTGTGATATCAGCAAAATGGGCTGAAAGTAAATGGCAGATATTTCCGATTCGCTTGTCAAGTGATGTAACTCCTCCATAAACTTCACAGCCATTTAGAGTTTTCTATCCTCTCAGAGCATTCCAGTGACTTTTTGGTTCAATGTGTGCACCTGCTTCTTATGTGGGAGCAGCCTTACTAAAGGCGGGATGACGGCAGACTAAACATCCCACAGCCTGTTGTAAAAGTAGGCCTTGTAAACAGCTGACACTTTAGATATTGGGCCTCCCTGCCTCCACTCGCCCGATGTTGTGTTTTTCTCCTTGCAGAGAGGAAAAGTAATGGATAGCCTGTCTGACTGGTTGTGCCAAATATGGCCTGAAATTCTTTCCCACCAGGGGCTACTGAAAACCAGAATGGTAACATTTTGTCATATTGTTGCATGCATCACACAGCGCGGTTCACCGTAAGAAAGGTTTACCTTTTTCACCAAATAAGTCCCCGCTTCTCTACCTTTTTGTCACAAAAGTCTTTGCAGGCAAAGCACCTTCCTTTCCGACTCGCTAACCTCCGCGTTCGAAACCAGTTGTGACCCTCAGCGTTGTGTCCTCGTTGAGGGGGAGTTCTGCTTGTGCTCTGTGCGTTCGCTAAGCCGAGATGTGATGTAACAGTACCTTCAGTGATATGAGAGAGAGAGAGTGTAATTTTTTTTAATTTTACTAATGCAAAAACAATTTGCTTCCAGGAAATTATAATCTTCTCTAGGTAGAGGCTGTTTGGGCAAATTAGAAAATTTGTGTGTGTGTGTGTGTGTGTGTGTGTGGGTGTACACGTGTGCTGTGACTGAGCCAACCCCTGGGGAGAGAAAAGCCATTGGACATTGGACTTTAATGTCTCGAGAATAAAACAGACCAAATTATTTTCTCATTATCCCAACTCATTTCTTTGTATTTGAGAGAAGTCATAGGAAAGCTTGTGTGGGTTAAAGCCATGATGGGGAAGGGGGGAAACAAAAACACCAGTACAGGTGATGTCACCTTTCACCTGTGATTTGGACTTGGTTCGCTATACTTTTTGTGTCTGTGTTTACGTTAGATGTGTATGTGGAAGCGTGTCGACTGTACATGTGTTTTTATGTGTCGTGCACATATTCCGCCGCCCCACTCAGGATCCGAGCGGGATCCATGTTCTGATGGGGTGGTGTCAGTCAGGGCAGAGGGGCGTTGCTCGCTGGTTCGAGCAGTGTCCCTGTAGGCCTATTGAGGGCGCTAGAGATTTGTTTTACATGGGAGGCCAAAACAGTAGAGGGACTAGCATCTTTGTGTGCAGGGGAATCGTTTGTCCTTGTCCCTCTGGTTTTGACCCGGTGTGACCCCGTCATGCACAGCTGGGAGTTTCTACCTCCCTGAACGACAACGTCAGCTCCCTCCTGAAAATCTCATGTTTACCACATGACCTTCTCGATGTTTTGCTTTTAGAGGGAGAGAGTAAAAAGTGACAATGTAAGCTCATGCAAGTCTTCCTTTTGTCCATCACATGTGGGGAGAATGTACTTTACTACAAAGCATACAAATCAGAACGTAGGAATATTTTTTCAAAAACACACCAATATTTGAATGCCAAAATGTATTAAGACAATTTCTGTAGACGCAATGCAACTATTTGAGATTTATTTTGACGTTGCTGCTCCGTTTATGGTAGAAGTAGTTGGTTAAAGCCGTCGAGCACTACGGTTGTGGGGACCCATTCCAAGCCTTAAGAAGAGACTACTGATGACGCTAATGCTAAAAGAATGGACCTGTCCACAGAGTAATGTGGCCTAACCCCACGTGTGGTTTACCAGTTCATTTCATCTGGATTTTCAGTGTAAAACGCCGACTGTTTCGTGTATTTTGTCAGTTCTAGTTTTTGTATGACGAGCCTTACTCAAATCCAAGATATGAAAGTGAGAATGGATGACTCGGCTTTGACGATGTTCTCATTCGATATTGGTTCAAGGCATACTGTCCTGCACTCAATAGCTTTTCATAAATGTACATTTATTGCTTTCTGAATCACTCTTTGATCTTGAGGTAGCAGCACGTAGTTGATAGAACATGTAGCCCATGTAAAAGCAGTTTTGTTTTAACACTTTTAAGCTATGCAAATCAAGCCTATGCTCACAATATGTTTAAACATACGGTCAAGATGTATGATTTTTATAATGGTCACGCTAGTTTAACACCACCACCCCACTACTAAAGCTTCACAAACAGAAAGAATAACATATATCAATTCTATTACACGTACCACCTACTAATCACAGAACAATAGCA
>OMOV01035661.1:17628-30186 GCA_900312565.1 Beryx splendens | reverse complement strand
AATCAAAAACCAGACATGAGTAATTTGAAACCACAGATTTGCCCAACTCAGTCATAGCACAGTTTCAACCAAAGTTTGTGTATATTTATCAGGGTTCATGAACAGGAGTGCATCATGAACTGTGTTGAGATGGACAGTGTTTGACGGAGTCTGAGATGTGATCAGGAAAAAGGAATCTAAACTGGAAGTGGTGTGTCTAAAAAGCCTGAAATCACAACAAAAGGAAATATCTCTACCCTGATAAGCGTCTACTGCGGTGTGATAATGCAGATTTATCACTGTAATCCTATAAAGTCAGCAGCAGAGCCGAGCTTTACCTCAGGCAGGTTCCACTGGGACTTGGAGCCGTCTCTCAGGTAGTAGTAGGTCTGCCCTCGATCATCCAGCGATTTGATCCACTGTCACAAAAACACAGATGTCTCCTTTAATTATCAAAATTTTAAGAATATTCACTTCTTCAATAGACTGGCTTGAAAGTAAACTCATTTGAATCCAGCCAATAACATAAAAAGCTCTGGTTCATCTAATATTTTTCCTTCAGCCTGGTTTTCACAAGGAGACAGTTCATTCACTGATTTGGGGATTCATTCTCTACATTGAATTTTAGACTTTTATAGACCTTTTTAGTACTCGTTGCAATAAAATTTAGGACCTTTTTTTCACAAAAGTAAACATGGAAGGTGGGGGGGGAAACAGTAGATGTGTCAGAATGCATATCTGGATGAAGGGGGGGTTGGTTTCATGCAAGAAAGGTGCTTCACCGAGATAAGACACTTTTCAAACCTCAAAAACAAGGAACATTCCAGCCTTGGATACTCACTGCTCGATATCACCAATCTGTCATGTTCAGTGCATTCCAGGAGTTATTTTGCGATGAAGCGTTGTAATTCATCTTTTTGTTGTACCCACTTACCCTCAACCTGCCCCGTTTACTTCTGCTTCAGTTAGTGATTTCCTACATTTCCCAGAATGCCTTTCAGCAGCCCCCAGGGAACGTACCTGAATGTGTTGCATTCAGTACGTGCAGGTGGAGAGAGCAATAACGGTGATAGATAGCATGCTAAGAGCAGGAGGGGAGGGTTTTCCAGTCGGGAAAAGGCGAGAGTCGTGTCGCTTACTCAAAACATAACATGTCTTGTGGCTGCATTGCATTCTGGTCTAGGATTAGGGTTATCTCTGCCTCTTCTTCGATGGTATGTAGCTGTGCTTAACTTGACGTTACGTTGTCTACATTTGGCCAGTTATTCGTGGGTATAAGAAAAACACGCCAAACAACAAAAGAAATGCAAGGTACATCGGCGATAGCTATTTTGAAGAGCGCTTAAGTGTTTTAAAAGCTGAAGCTAAGGCTGTTTTTAACCGGATTTCAGGCCAATAACAGAGGGTTAGGGGTAGGGATGCCACACCCTTTCATCTGCCCTCACCTCACACTCATAATCATGAGCCAAGCCTTGTAGCTACCTGCTCGTGAGAGTATTCACTGGTGAACACCCAGGTGCCATCGGGGTCCACAGTGAGGATCCAGCCAGCCGGGGTGCTGCGGTCCAGGTTGGCCCTGGGGATGATGGCCCGGGTCACATGGCTGAAGGTGTACTCCTTTGGGAGAGTGGGAGGGGCGACAGCGAGGGCCTCCTCCTGGACATCAGGTAGATCGGTGGGTAGATAGTCCTCTGATGGGTAGTCCTCTTCAGGCAGAGGAGGCTGGGGAGGCATACATGATGAAAACACAGTGTTTATATTTGTGCACACAAACGCACACACAGATGTGAAAATACAGTTGTCAGTGTAGCATAAAGACCACAGACAGGTCACTAGACTCCTCAGTTACATTTTCAATGTTTCAAGTTTCTAATTCTCACTGAGTAATTTCAACCAAATCATAGCATATTTTTAAACAGGGTTCCTACTGTGGCCCAGATGCAAAGTTCCATGACTTTTCCATGACTTTCCAAAACTAAGTCAGGGTGCTTCCATGACCTAAAACTTCTATTCTTTCCCAGTTTGCTAATGTTGTTTCTCAGCTCAGAAAACTTGTAACGGGGCAAACAGTCTGGTTTCCTCCACAGTTGGGTGAAAACTGAAAGCTGAAAACCATCTAATGCACTGAATGTGTGAAACAATTTGGAAAATAGACTGGAGAACCTGACTTTCCCAGAGCACTTTGTCCAAAACAATAAATAAATCCCTGACTCTTTGGAATACTCTCAAAATTCCATGATATTCCAGAGATTCCAGATGATCAGTGGTAACCCTGTATAACCTTTTTAACTGTGGGGGACAATCTGTGAGCTTTTCCTGCCTAATGGAAATGAGTGCTGTCTGCTATGTAGGTGCAGGAGATTTAATTCCATTAAAAGCACACTGTATTTGCAGCTTTCCCCTGGGTGAAGCTAAAACAGGAGGCAGAGAGTGGTTAAGTAGAGCAGCCAGGCAGCCCTTACCGGCCCATCTTCTTGAAGCCTGTGTGCACCCAGAGGCTCCATCAGAGGGGGGTAGGGGCTCAGCAGCTCTGGGGGCTCCCAAGACGTCTCCCCGGACATTGCGTTGTAGAAGTAGGGGCGACCGCTGGTTTCATCCACCAACTGCTGCCACTCAGAGCTCCACCCAGGGGGGGAGGCGGTGGACGGGGACAGGGCAGGGGACTGAAAAGGTGAGGGGGAACGAGGCTGCTCTGTGAGAAGCCCCTCAGGGTCTATAGGGAAGTCTAGCAAGGGGTTGTCCCAGGTGGTGCGCCCCGTGGAGGGGTGGTAGTAGTACTCCTGTCCACTTTCCTGGTCAACATGCACCTCCCATCCCTCTGGGTCTAGGCAGGAAGGAGAGTAGGACGAGGGAGCCGAGGGGGGCGACTCGGAGATGCTCTGGCGGAGCTGCGCTACATTGACGTACACGGCTGACCGGAGACTTTCATTCTCCACCTATGGAATGGACAAACAACGTTTAGTAAGGCAGATGTCAAGCACTAAAGTTACTATATGTACTGTGTGTGCGACTGTAAAGACAGACTTTGTGGGGGGAAAAACAAATATATTTACTGTAGGGCTGCAACTAATGATTATTTTCATTATCTGATTAATCTGATTATTTTCTCGACTAATCAATTAGTCGTTTGGTCTATAAAATGTCACAAAACGGTGAAAAAATGTCGATCACTTTTTCCCCAAAGCCCAAGATGACGTCCTCAAATGTCTTCTTTTGTCCTGACCAACCGTCTACAACCCAAAGATCATCAGTTTACTGTCACAGAAGACTACAGAAACCAGAAAATATTCACATTTAAGACGCTGGAACGAGAGAATTTTAGTATTTTTTTCTTTAAAATTTGTGAAACGATTAATCGATTATAAAAAATAGTTGGCGATTATTTTCTGTCGATCGCCTAATCGATTAATCGACTCATCGTTGCAGCTCTAACTATATTTCAGTTGTCACTTCTGGGCATTTGAAAGCAGTGGTGCCTTCTGCGTACATCAACAAAGAGCTGTAACAGCCCACTGCTCTTACTATAGCTCTTCGCGTGTCAGCCTTCCGGATCACATTGAGCACAGGAAGTAGCCTACAGCTGAATAGCACAGACCACAGAAGCATTCCTCCTACAACAATGATCATTACCTAATTCTCGCCTTTATTTTTGCAGACACCCACAAAGAAGTTCTGTCTGTGACATTATCCAGTCAACATGATGAGTGTTACGTGTCCAAAGGTTACAACTCTTATCAGTCATGCCTGGCCAAAAAGAAAGCTGTGTGCATATTTGTTGTGTGTTTTGCTAAGATAGTGCCAGATATCTGTGATGAGCGCCAGATCTAAAAAACAAAAACACAAAAAGGGGGGGGAAAGGATTAACTATCATACAAGAGAAATACAGAAATAGCAAATGACCACAAGCCAACGGCACAGGACTCAGAACTAGGCTAAACTCCACCAATAGCATCAGCACTATCTTTGGGTGTGCTGCCCCACTGCAAACGGTGTCCAAGCTGCAAACTGTGCTGCCACTACATGTCCTATTGTGAATAACACTCTTGCAGTGTGTGTTTTGCGTTTGCCGGTATGAATAATGGCTTGTGGTGCTGCGCAACTTTCAGAGAGATCTGACAAAGTAAAATTGGACCTAACATAAACTGCTTTTCCAGTTTCTCCTTAGTGAAGGGAACTCTTGAGAACTCAGAGACGTCACTTTCATAAAACCAGCTTTAACATGCTTTAACTTGCAGCATGATAGCTACACCATATGCAAATAGACGCCATCATCACAACTAATTTGGTTAAAGAATGCCAATGAGAGTGAAACTGAGTGAAATGAATGGTTGCCTCTGTCCTCAAGTCCTGAAACTCTGATGCAGTGGCTATCGTCACAGCTGCGGCTCCACACTTGAAATGACCCCCCCGACCAAAATAAAAACAATCGCATCTTTCTCTAAGTTGTTTCTCTTCTCACCTGTGTCCCACTGAGATGATTCCTCCTCACCATTATAGTCCCGGGATATACCGGCTTGCAAAGCCCTGCATACGCCGTCATGATGGCACGGATACAGAGACTGCTGCCTCTTTCACACTACACTCTAACCTACCTCTTATTCTCTACACCTCCCCCATAGTCTATATTTACCAGGACCTCAATCATGTGTCTGTCTGTGCTACATCTGGACATCACTGCGCGGTGCTGTATAAGAGAAACATATCACAGCACCCAGAAGGCTGAGGAGTTTACAATTGGACATTGTACAAGATAGTTTACAAAGAGGTCAATTGGTCAATATGAGTCAAACTTCCCCAAATATTACAAGGTAAGAAGACAGTTTCCTCATAATCTACTACATGAACAAACTGCGTGCCTTTCATTTTTTGATTATTCAGTGTTATCACTTTGCTGCCTGCCTCATTATTGATCTCAATATAACCATGAGGAAATCAATACGCACAACCATACAACTGACCCTGAAACAGATTGATTTCAAACTGTCCGTCATGACTAGACGGAGACAGGGGAAATGAGAAAGTTGCATCATTGATCTCCGAGCCAGCTGTGAAATGCCTTCCGAGCCGGAATGCCCCCATACTCTGGAAAAAGATCAAGCCCCACCAACACAGCACTCGAAAAACACACTCCCGATCAAAGGAAAACTGCAGAGCGTAATTATGTCAATGTCAACAAACACTATGATGCAGAGGCGTGTTGGATTGTCATCGCACGACTTTGCATGCTGGAAACCGGTGATGTCCCCCCTACACCACTGATTTCCAGCATGCACATAATTATGGCATTCCTATGCACTAGTATACTTGGCAGTCTATTACTGAACACTGACAACTGTCTCCCGTAGCCAAAAGTTTCACCATGCCCAAAACTGTGACACCATACCAGTGCACAGCTCTGACCTTGTAAACAGAAAGTGAACTGGAAAAGATAGAGGAGTCTGTTGTCTTACTGGCAGGACACGTGATTTTCTGGAGAAAAGCGTATATTTGTGCTTCATAAGCAATAGCACCACTATCACATAATGCTGAGTGAAGTTCAATCACTCTCCCATTTTGAATCAGCTCCAGGATATAGAGTATGACATCCCAGATCATCGTAGTTCTCGTCTCTAGCTTTGACAGAGTTGTTCATGCTCACAATTAGCTGATTGAGAGCAGATGTAAATGTCAACAAACAGCATGGCGCGACAGTGACAAACTGTCAAATCCACACCTAAAACCATTTGAGTGCCAGAAGAACACCGAGTCTCTCCCTGCTGCTGTCGGATGTAAAAAGCTTTTTTTTTTAAAGATAAACTTTTCAGGACTTAGTTTGAGACAGTTTCCATGCACTTTTAAAAAATACATGAGGTTTTTAAAGGGTTATATGAGCCCCTAAAACATCAAAATTGGAATTGTGACGTTTTTATGTGACAGCCGCACTGTCGGTTCCATCATCTCTTTAGCTTGTTTATGCGGTACAGGAAAAGAAACAAGTGCTTAAGTGACATTCGCATGAGGCAACACAAAGCAGGAAGCAAGACAGTTATCAAAATAAGACATGTAGCCTGGCCACAAAGACCGACAATTCATACTGTATAGCATACAGTATACAGTACGCTAGGTCATCATTCCTCAATACACATATTTATTGAAAGTGTAGCGCTGCAGTTTGATGTTGGGGTATGAACGTACCTGAGGTGCCACGGGCAGAGTCAAGCCCCTCTTGGCCCGGTGACTTGGGCAGACACTAGAGTACATATCCACCATATTCATATTGTTCCATTGAGTGGAGCCATACAGCCAACTGGAGAACAACGATACAGAACTGTACTACTCAAGCATGCGACCGCATTGAACTGACTTTGGACGAGGAGGGTTAACACACATCCTAACACACATGAATACGCCCTCGTGCACACATCCTCCTCTCACAGCAGCTGTGACAGTTGCAGCCCAAATAGAAAGGAGAACTGTGTGCTCGGTTACAATAACAGCGGGAAGGGACTGTGTGCGGAGTGGGTGAGATGTGTGTGTGTGTGTGTGTGTGTCTGTCTGTCTGTGTCTGTGCTTGCGCATGCCTGTGTGCAGGAGAGGGTGGTACACTTACAGCGTAAGTGTCTGTTTTGTGCTAAAAGAGAAAAACAGGAGATAGTGAAAAAGAAACAGAGCGAGGAGGGTTAGACAGCGCGAGCAAAATAGAGCTCACGGGTCAGTTCAACCTATTTCCTGCCTGTGTTGCCAGTGATAAAAAAGTAAATGTCAGCATGGAAACAGCTTTTTTTAAAGAGTATGTGCATTTTACTTTAGGGGCAAACTCAATTAATTGGCAAGAAAATGTCGCAGAACAAAGAGTCTACTGAAAACGACTTTTGGTTTATCTTATTTCCCCCAGCGAGAGTGTCCACATGCAGCGGCTACTGTAGTTTGTTTCGGGTCGGCTCTATTCTTCTAGATTTCCAGCAGCTTCTGCACAGTGCGCGATTTTTAACCCTGTACTGGCAGGTCACTCAGCATATTATGAAAAAACGGAAGTAATAATTTCCCATAATGTTATGGGGAGCTGCTTTTTACAGGCTGCTACTCTGATCCAACATCAGCTGAAGTTCAAACTGCAGAGTCAATGTGGGGCGAACGCTTGAAACAGGAAGTTGAAGGCAAAGTTGATCAATCAACACTTCCTCCTACATGGGATATTGGCTAGTCTATAGAGAACAGAGTGCAATGTGTGGCTGATTATCTGGAGGGTTCAGGGTTAGGGATAATACCAGAAACTACTCATATCTACTATAGTCAAATTGTGGGTAACTTCGGTGTTATTGCCTTTTTATTGCCTTGTTGTGTTTTAAGTTCCAATGTGTATCCTGTCTGTGATGATTAAGCTCTGCAGTTCCTGGAACCCAAACATTTTATCTGAATATTAGAGTGCCTGAGCAGAACGTATTTTGTTATTCAAATGTACCTGAGGGAGGCCTCGCACACTTTATATTGTTATGTAGGGATTAAGATATGTGTCCGTGTCTGGTGAACAGGACCTCTTCCAAACATCACAGCACAATTTGTTTGATATGAGGAAATGTTTGCATTCAGCTTGTTTATTCAAAAAATGCAAATAATTATGTTAATACCTCCAGCATCCCAAATTTTAAAACATGCAAATTTTTCAAATATGCTTTGGGGCCATAATCCTTAAGTGCAAAATAGACAACTCTGCCTTCAGCAATGCATGAAGCAGCAATCTGCTTGATTACTTAACCACATTAGCAATCATCCAATCAAACAATGGAGTCACAAATTGGGGCCCAAATCACGCCACAAAACACAGTTGAGCTATTGAATCAACGTGGCTCCACCCCTCTCTTACATCACACTCCTCATGGCCCAGAATCCTGGATTACCCCAGAGATGCCCAATGTGGAATTCCGCTTTTTAACACGTGTAAGAGCTTATCACATCCTTATCTTTGCGCCTCGGGCTGAGTTCTCACTATTCTCTGCATCCCGAGGTACAAAACCTGCTCCGATATGATCAACTGATGACAGACTTCTCCCACTCTTACTTTGTAGTAGATGAGCATTCTGTGTAGGAGGGGAATGAAGTACCAGTTGCTGAACTGTCTTCTGAAGCAACTGTGCAAAGTTGAAACCCTGGCCTCTGTAAAGATGCCACCCCCAAGGAAATGTTAAAATATGCAACCCACTGTGCTGTTGTGTGCAGGTACAATGTCAACACAGCATGGTGCCAACAAATTTAAAACAAGTTCCAGTTGCTGAATACAGCTGCCTGAAATATTTGTGATTTCACATGTGATTTTGGTTTTGGGAACTTGCTGCTGTCCACCAATGATTGCAGAAAAATCCCCTTGTATACAATGTAGGACGTACTGATTGATGAGATCAGTAAGACAAATCCCAGGTCCTGTAACGAAGCACATACTAAAGGGTTAAAAAGCATTTATAACAAACAACGCAAAAGACATACCCTTGCTATAGTAAGCGTATGAGTCATGCAACTCATGAAACAATATCACCCAAGACCCTATAGACTGATCATTAGTTTCCACTGTCCACACTCGTCTTGATTAATATGTTGAGCATAAGCACTCCTGCACTATCCTGTATCAAACAAGCACATTTTCTTATGTTCAAACATACTTTTGAGGCCTTCTTTTAGGCCTGCCCAACTTTCTCCATTGCCATACCTTAAAATATGAACAAGGTGCATCCTCAAAATACAGTCAACAACTCAAATTAAAAGTGTGCATGAAATTGGGCTATGCACAGGCTGTTCAAACTGTGACAGAAGGTTCCAACAAAAACTGTCTCATGGCAATAAATCCTCCCCAATCACAGCAGTTTCAATGTGGAGTGGTGCAGATGAAAGCAGGTAGTTAAAGCTACACTCACCTGTCCTTGTCCCCTGAATGCCTGTGCTCTGACAAACCAGCAAGAACAGAGAGGTGCTGTGCTGGCTGCTACACTCTCACACTACCTGTTGGAGCAGTTTCCTGGCATTTTTTATTTAGTCTGCTCCATAGAGCAGCAGGTCTTGCTGTGCTCTAGGCGAGGTGCTGTTGAGAAAGCTATGGTTCTTCCAGGGCCTCTCCTAAATCATTATATGGAAGAACAATCAGCTGATCAGTGTAACATGCCAAAACTATGGAAGGGTTGGGGCTGAGGTGTGTTGGAGGACAAAAAGTATAGGGTCCAGTTTTCTTTTTCTGGCCTAAGATCAATGGGACATTGGACAGCCTGCAGCAATATCTACACTTTAACAAGATCCACAGGTCAATGTGTTCAACGTTCATCATGCACCTTTGAGAGAGGTTCTTTCAAGGAGTACAGATTTAATGTTTATATTGGAACACAATGGTGCCACTAACAAAAGACTGCTAAAAATAGTCTAAAGGATAAGCCTGAGCAGTACTGTTAGCGGACATCATCACACAACAAAAATGCATTCATGCATGCTTTTCTGAAAGTTCTGTATATCTTTTGTAAAGTAACAGCTAAATGCTAAATGTTGGATTCCCAAAGCTCCAAATTATAACAAGGTATCCTGACAAAATGGCTGCTTATCTGCCTTCATCCAGATACCAAATGTAATATTCCAGATGAGACCAAGCAGAGCCTACATCCAGACCTCAGCCCTGCATATTAAGTGACCTACATTTGGGCTAATTGCTGGTTCTGAACATTACATATGCACACGCATGCACACACACACACACACACCAACTGCATGGCACGGTTGGCACCAAAGCGCCAAAGCACCAAAGCCCTGCTTGTTGTGAGTTAGGCCAAGTCCCACACGTCACCATGGAGATGGCCCTCCATTGTGGGGTAAGAACTGGTGCACTTCAGGGAGCTGCAGCAGCAGTGTCTGGCCAATGGAAATGAGGCGCTCATTCATCCTTCCCCCAGTGCAAAGTGAAAAACACACGGATAATAACTTGCGATGTTTACATTAAAACACGTTCACATACTGGTTTTAAACTGTAGTATCACTACACATTTGTTTCAGTTTAGTTTAGCCCCCCCTCCAAAATGTGCTTTAGTAATTAGTGTTATGCTGCATACACAATCACTGGGCAGTGAGTCACCGAGCTGGCCAGACCATTCTGCCATTACAGGCCACAGTGTGCTCTCCAGAAGTTTGCTACATGGAGCCGAAACTGAAATCGTATCCATAAAAAAAACTTGCTCCTTCAGCTTGACTCATCGCTTACGTCACACAACCTTGCAACAGGTGCGAAACCACGGTGAACTCTGCCAAAACTTACCTGAAACAAAAGACGTTTTCGCTTTGGATCAACTATTGTCTATCCAGTGGAGAAAAACAGACGGACTATATATGCGGAAATGTCTCATGGTCTCTCCGCGGTGCCATAATAACTCCCCGGAACGTCATGGGTGCTCGGCGGACCAGGTAGCAGCTGGAGGCAGCAGTTTGGGAGTGGCTGGCAACTTTCGGATTAACTCCTTCCTACCCTGCCCGCCAGCCAGCCAGCCGACACAACCTGTTTCTAACCTGTTCTGTTCTGTCCTGACTGCAAGGGGGTGTCCCCATGACCTGAAACAGCATTTTCTGTTTGTCAGAAGCCCCCTCCGGCTCCGGGCTGGAGCAGGTTCAATCTCTAGTCGAGCCCAGTAACGAGCCCAAGCGTCACAGCGCACAGAGTCAGTCACAAATTCAACCAAAACACATACACACCAGGTAGAAGTGAGTCCACGCCCGCAGAAAGTTTCTCCGACCAAAACTGAGATCCTGAATCAGCGGCTTTTACTGAGGTATTCCCAGCTACCCCCTTGCCCATTGAAATGGCATGCATAAAGGCACGGCCGGGCATTCATATGCTGATGAGCTGGCACGGACACTATGGACTCAGCCAGGACGGTATTCCAAGTTGGGACCTTCCCTGCAAAAAGTGTCCATCTTGGCAAGTAATGTGGTCTCCTGAGAGCTCATTTCCTTCGAGCAAATGGGGGGAAATGTGGGGTGAGATAATTTCACATATTTCCAAATGCTGTTTCTCGACATTTTTCTCCCGTTAGGCTGGTATCGAAATAACTTAGCAATTTGACAGTCTCAGGCGGATTTCATCACTCATTTTAAAGAAAAGTAAGATTTTAAGATTCAAAGTTAGACTAAAAGACTTATTAGGATGGGCTTTTTTTTTGCAGTGTTGTCTGCAGACTTGCTCCAACAGGCCAACATGCAAACAATATGCTAAGCCATCCCTTTTCTTCCTTTAATGAATTAAAGCCAGCATTGGATCCTGCACATTTGTCATTTTATACATCTCTCACAAATAAGCCACATTTAACATTTAATGAGTTTTACTGACGCATTTTATACTCCTTTTACCTTACTATAAACCTTAATTAAGATCCAAAGTCCTACAGAAAGCTTCATTCCTTCATGCCTCCACATCATAAAAGTAGGCTGCTTGCCTGCATATCACAGTCTGTCTGTGATCCAGTTGGTAAAATCTATTGAGCACATGCTCTTCTCTGGGGAAACTGATAGAAGTCATATGCTGATGTTTTCCTTCCCTGGGTCTGACGCTTCACAGATCCTTGATTAATAATTTTCTGCCTATCCTTAAAATGCCCATGTGAATCACAAAAGCCCAGATAGTAAATAAGTTTTCACCCCCAAGTGTTTTCACTTGATGATCTGATTACTGCACATAATAAAAAGGAGAATGGAGATTTAGATGCAAGAATGCAATTCTCCTGAGAACAGGAAGTGAACTTATGCATCATGTGTCATTATGTTTAGGCAGAGATTTCAAATATGGCTCTGAACAAATCAACAAACGAGGCCTACCTTGATTTCTTATGTTATAAAACTGCGCCCCCTTGTGGTCTGAGCTTATAATGACAATATATTGAACCCATGCCTTAGTCAACAATCCAGCATGAACACAACGGGTCAGTAATATTACATTAAAATGTTACCTGGTCCTTGGGAGAGACATCAGTATAGTGAGCTGCATCTTCAGGTTGGTTCAGACTCTGCTGCTGAAACGCTGATGTGTTGTTTGGGGCCACAGAACCCGGCAGCTCGGGGAACGGGACGTCAAAGTCTGGCAGCTCAGGGAACGGGACGTCAAAGTCTGGCAGCTCAGGGAACGGGACGTCAAAGTCTGGCAGCTCAGGGAACGGGACGTCAAAGTCTGGGATTTCTAGGTCTGGTATAGTCTCATAGATATCTGAGTCATTGGACACAGGAAACTTCAGACCATTATCACCCAGTGTTTTTATTTGGCACTGCAAGGTGCTTGGTAGTTCTGCTTGATCATCCTGTAGTGAGCTGCCTGGCTGGGACCGGGGCTGACCGCCTCTGGCCTTGGGTGGAGGATGAGGTTGTGTGTAGATGGGCTGCTCCTTGGTATCCAGAGGGGCTGAGGTAAATGCAAGGCCTTCTTTTGAACCGTGTGTCGTTACATGATGTGGGATATCCCCAGGTGTGGCGGAGGTCTGTCCTCCCGCCAGTGTCTGTGTGCGCTCACCGGGCCTGACATCTGGGATGTCATCACAGAGACCAAATGTGGAGAAGCGGGATCGGAAGAGCAGACGACTGCACTCCAGCCAC
>OMOV01035490.1:1874-20162 GCA_900312565.1 Beryx splendens | reverse complement strand
CCGCACCAGACTGAGACACACGTGCACACACACACACACACACACACACACACACACACACACACACACACGCGCATGCACACAGACACACACACACACACACACACACACACAGACACACAGACACACACACACACACACACACACACACACACAATGTGATGAACCATACATTTTAGAATTCTTACATAACTGCCGTTTGCGAGACCCTGAAAACTGAGCTGTTTTAAAATTCAAATACAACCAGTTTCCAATTTACTAAATGAGGATTACATCCGAGTGGCTATTATAATTTCCCTCTTTTAAATCCCTCCACTGTTAACCCAAAGAGGGATAGAGAGAGAAAGGAGCGTGTGGAAGTGTATATGTGACAAGAGTAGAAGTCCAACGGGGAGAGAGAGAGAGAGAGAGTAAGCACAAGAGAGAGTAAGCACAAGAGAGTGAGAGAGAGCAAGAGAGAGCGAGGGAGAAGAGAGTAATACAGAAGCACAGCCATATGCCAGACAGAGAACATGATTGATCGCCTGGAGTCAATGTTCTCTCACATTCACGTACAGCTCCTCTTAGCATTTAGCTCCCATAAAATCCTCAGCCCTTCAACTTGCCGCTTTTCCCAAAAAGCTATTTTGAAACAACCGCAGCTTTATCTGCAATTCTTAACGGCTGCTGGCTTTGAGGGGGATCAAATTTAGCCCGGTGCCAATCCTCTCCTTCCTACCGCAGACTCTTACGCAAGCGTTCTTTGCCTTCATTTTGCATGTAATTGAAAGCCACACTCCTTCTGCTTTGTTATTGGTCATCGGCTTCCCATTCCGCCTAATTATTCATTCATCTTCCTGCCTCTGGGAGCCAATCAGAGAGGTGGAATTGTGTTGTTAACAACAGTCTCGCCGCTTGGTTGCTCTCTACAGCCCGGGGTCATCGATACTTAAACTTCGCAATCACATAAGCCTGCTTTCTAATTAGCGTTGCAGATTAAGGAGCGGCTTCAATCATGCTGATGACGGCCCTCGACGCCGTGTAGCCCAGGGGTTTCCAGCAGCCCCACCACGCTCTCTTCATTTCACTCTCATCCGCTTCCCATCTGCCTTCTTTCTACAATCACTTTCTCTCTCTTTTCCCCCGTTTCTTACTCTCCTGTTTCTCTGTGTACCTCTTTCTGCCTCCTCATCCTCCACATTTCACTGCCTCAACCTCCCCGCCTCATCTCAGGTAGAGGATTTCAGGTGTTTTCAGTTGCTTTGGACTGGCGACTCAGTCTTTTCTAACGCTTTTTCCCGTATTTTTGTGCCTCTGCTCACATCCCCCCTTCCTGCCTCCTCTTCTTTCCCTCCATCCTCTTCCTCCCTTCCCTCTCCTGCTGTAATACCATCAGCGCCCAGTAAACCTGAGGCACTGTGAGCTCTAGGTGTAGAGCACAGAGAGAGCAAAGACTAATAACTAGCTGTCCTGCTGGCTGCATATCATTGTCTCTTATAAGAATATCCTACAACGGGGAGACAGAAACTCTAAAGTGCGCGCTGGGGCCGCCTTGTCCGACTAGTGGATGGATCTGAAAGAGGAATATGATTGTGGAGGGAGATAGGGACGCATTATGGTTTAGGTGAGTCATTGCTTTTCTCTGTAAAAATTATTAATCTGCTTCATCGGTTCTTGTCTAGGGAGGTTTAATCTGAATGAGTACTTTAACAATGACAAAGACCAAATTGAGGGGGAAAACGGCTCTTTGAGTCTATCTCACGATGTGAACATGTATTTATACAGATTTATTTAACTGAATGTACCAGTAAGTTTGAGAGGGTGGAAGTAAGACTCCTGGTATTGGTCAGACACACTGCTGAACTGTTCCTCTTCCTTACTGGTCTTTGAAGCGAGGTCACCTGCAAATTAAAATGACATCTTTTGTAAATAACATTTGTAAGAGAAGTGAAGTAGAAGCAACTGAACAAACAAACAAAAGGTGAATCATCTCCTAATGTAATGATGCACTGCTGTCCAGAACCACTGTGTGGAGCTAATGGAAATTGATTACAAGGCAAAAATTGGCCACAAAACCCTGAAAACTGAAATGCTCGAATGCATAGCTGAATACGTTTTCATTACCTTGAAATACAGCCTTGTTGGATAGACCTAAGGCAGGTGTGCTGGCTCCTTCTGGAAGGTCGGCAGCGTCCTGGGATTGAACAAATTACATATCAATAACCACCAAGGGTTTTTACTCACCATTATCTTTTTTTTTTTTTGCTGTTTTTTTAATTTGCAGTGTAAAGACAGAGTAGGGGAGACACAGGAGAGAAAGTTCTGGTGGGATTTGACTCTAGGACACTGGGGGAATATGTGGCTTCAGAAGAGGCGGACTTAACCACTCAACTATTACTGGGCACGGGAAAAAAAGCAAAATTCGATAACTGAAAAATCCTCAATATGGTGTTTACTCACACTGGATGCCAGCAGCTTCTCCAGAGGCGTGCCAGAGATGTTAGCAAAGTTCTCCACAAAGTTCCGCGGCGCCTGAAACACTCGCAGCACCTTCTCATCGGCTCCGGACACGAACTGGAACCTTCCCACCATGGCCAGACACTGCATGTCATACCCGTGGATCTGTGGGCGCGAGATCTCATGCCAGGTTGCCTGCAAGGGATAAGAGAGGCAGAAGAGAAGACATAAGAGACAGAGATGGACGCTGTGGAATTGGCCTTGTTAAGACAGCGAGATGGAAAACACTGACAGTAGTTAACAGTGAGAGTGTCTCGGGATTTATTTGTGAATCATAGTCAACACCCAAAAAAAGAGCTGAAACAATAATAACATCTCCTCCTCCTTCTTGGAGCTTCTTAACATCTAAGTTACAGAAAAAAAGGATATAAAAAAAGAAGTCAAGACGGTCTGATTTGTTATTTTTACACCTTAAATATATAAAGCGAGTTACATTTTCTCAAAATTAGTCAGGAATACAGTTATACGTCTTATACAGAAAAGCTTGACTCCAAATGAAAACTACACCTTTGCATAAATACATAATACACGTAATATAAAACAAGAGTCAAGTTGGGGTTAAAGTGGTCATTTTCTCCTTCAAAGTAAGAGTCCCTACCATTCCTGGATAGCCTGCCATGAAGCTTCCTCTGACCAACAAAGCGCTTCATTATGGGAAAACCCTGGGAACCCAGTGGCTATAGGAGAAGATTAGCACCTGACAACCACGTACTCCATACTGCCGCAGAGTCATTTAAACCAACCAGTCGACCGCTGAATCATCACAGTTACTTACAAGGAGGATGGAGACTGAAGGTGACAATAAGTCTACTGACGTTTAAATTGAAGGCTTTTTCCATTTTTTTAGTATATGTGAAAAATGACTACTTTATTATATACTAGATAATCTTATTCTCTTCAGATACTTTTGGCTTCCTAAATTGAAGGGACCATGTACAAAAAAAGGCTACAGTTCTTTCACTGTTCATGCAATATGGCTTGCAAAGTTGATAGTCTGCACTATAACCTTGTTATAATGCCATTTAAGATAGAAGGCAGATAGAAGGTAATAAGAGTATGAAGCCAAAACATCAGACAATATGCCTGCAAACACATCATGCCTGTGCGAAACAGCTGTGTCCCTGTCATGAGGGACACAGCTGCAGGCATGAGGGACATGCAGCATGTCAAACTACTTGTCAGTCAGTGTAGACTTACAGTTTGAGGTGTATTCAGGTATAGTTTATATGAGGGTGTGGAGGTTCCCTATCATATAAAAACAGGAAGCTTGTTCATCTAAATCTGACGTTTCGAAAGAGAAGTTGCAGAAAGCAGTATATATTTTGCCCTGCACTGCAGTGTGTCCACACTCCCCCATCGAGACAAGAATGCTGTCATCCCTGCTGCTGCTGTCGGTCCTTACCGCTCATTCCTACGGAGAAACTCCAGCAATGAAGCTCATTTTGACCAAACAGGCACTTCAGTATGGAAGCCAACTGGGAACCAAGTGGATGCGGCAAAAGGTACAGAGTGTGTCTATTCCACAAGTCCAGGGTTCTGTCAGCCTCGGTCTGCTTGGAAACGTGGACTACGTTCTCAGCGGAATGACAGTCACCGGATTCATCTTACCTGAACCCACAGTGCAGTTTGACGAAGGCACTGGAGGACTCCAGGCTGCGGTCACTGGACTCAGCATCCGGGTGAGGGGAAGGTGGAGTACGCACTATGGACTCATCCATGATGGTGGTTCATTTGACCTGTCACTGTCAAACATCTGCATGAGTTCTGCAGTGAAGTTGGGGAGCGACCACATGGGACACTTAACCATCTCCAGTGCCTCCTGCTCTGCACGGATCAGTGATATATCGATAAACCTCCAAGGCGGCGGAAGCCTACTGTTCAAGCCCTTTGTAGACAGAAATAAAGGCCAAATAAAAAGCCAAATTGAGAAGAAAATCTGCCCAGAGATTAGGCGGCTTGTTGAAGGCTTGACACAACATCTAACTGCGATGGACGTTTCCGTCAGCGTCAGTCACAATCTGATCGTGGAGCTCCCACTCACTAGTGCACCCAGTGTGCAAAGTTCAATCCTTCGTCTTGATTTCAAGGGTGAGTTCTATAATGCCCAGAACCACACAGAACCTCCATTTCAAGCCAAACCCTTCACGTTTACCCCACATGGCGACTACATGCTCCACCTTGGCTTGTCAGAGTTCTCAGTCAACTCTGCTTCCTATGCTTACTTCTCGGCTGGATTGCTCCAAGCCCAGATCAATGACAGCATGATCCCACCGAGTTCTCCTTTTCACCTCAACACCAGCTTCTTTGGCTTGTTTATCCCTCGGCTTCCCAAGACCTTCCCCAACATGCTAATGGAACTACATGGGGTTGCCAGGGAAGTTCCAATATTTAGATTCACCTCTGATGAAGTGGATCTGGGGCTCACGGCCTCAGTCAAGGCATTTGCAATCCATCCAAACGAAACATTGGTTCCCCTGTTCAAACTGAACGTCAATTCCAGCTTTACATGCAAAGTGTTCTTCTCACAAGGGAAGATGAGGGGCTCCGCGGTGATGAACACATTTACTTTGGCACTGGCATCAAGTGAGGTGGGAATATTCCAAACTACCAGCTTGGAAAATGTTATGAAGATCGGAATGAAGACGATGTTTCTACCTAAACTGAATGCCAGACTGTCAGAGGGCATGGTTTTACCCAGCTTCCACCAGTTTCACCTGGATAACCCTGTGGTGAAGGTAGAGGTGGGCTTTGTAGCCATTTCCTCTGATGTTACGGTTTAATCTACACAGTGTCCTACGGTGTTACCGGGGGTGAGCAATCAAAGTATCTCAAGTCCTGATTCCTTTACTCTAAAGTTATGCTATGATTACTTCTATGAAACTCTTAATAATCATATATTACTAAATCACAGTGTAATAGAATGACATGTGAAATCATGGAAATATGGTCTGTGACTAAAGAACCTATGAAATGACTATGCATATTTTAGAAAATTGTAGCAAGAAGAATATGTATTAGGTGTTGACTATATCACAATACGTCAGTACAACCAGTCAGTCTCAAAAGCATGGAAATATATCATGATATTGTTTTGTTACAGGAGAAAAGGAGATATACCGAAGCAATAACAATGTGAATGGCAAAATGCGCACATCTTTGCTCTCTCTCTCATGTGTGTGTGCATCTGATTTCACCACGCAACTCCACAGAACTATTGTATGACAATAGATATTATACAAATTGGTAAATCTTAATTTCAGAATGTATTAACTTTGAAAACATATTCGTGGAAACTAACAAAACAGTTCCGCATTCTGAAAAGTCATTTTCCATTGTATGAAAGCTAGTGACCTCATGGCCTTCTAGGAAACAGCCACCAACAGCAGCGTTGTACTGAAACCTCTAAAATGATTCATCTTCTTTCAGGGATCTGAACTCTTGACTGATGGTGTTTGTGATGTATTCCTAATATTAGCAGTGCATTCCTAATATTCCTAACTATGCATATGTCTAAGAAAGGTTTTCTTTTCTCTTTCATGCAACCCAATAAACAAAACCACTTGTAAAGCTCTGTGTGTGTGTGTGTGTGTGTGTGTGTGTGTTGTTCGATTTTGTGAAAACTGATCAAATGTTTTAAAAACAGTTCAAATAATGCCACCAATTATGAGCTTTCCAATCGCTTTCCAAATGCTCTTATAAATGCACGTCAAGGTATTGCAGGAGATTCTGTCCCTACTTTACCTGCATGCTGCCTCGCTTCCTCCATGGAGTGAAGAGTCTGGTGGTCTGGTCTGAGCCCACGCTGAGGATGAACTCTCCCTCAGGATCCCAGCTCAGGTCAAGGACGGCGTTGAAGTGTCCCGATATCACAACCCCTGGACTCCACTCTCTCTGGGTAAATGCCATGCAGTGACGGGTAACATTCAATTCACCACTTTCAACCCTATATTTTCCACCTAGGTAAGACTACAATCCCTCCTCTGCACATGAAGGGCACCAGGATGGGTGTCGGGGTTGAAACTACATCAGAGAAGTCAGTTATGATTTATATGTCTCCATCTAAGAAGCCGATTCCCTTTGAAACATAACAGAATCTGAGTCAGTTATCAATGCCTTCAGGTTCGTGCTGAACTTTAAATCCACCTTCCAAGCGGGTGTAATTGAAATGGGAGTTTTCCCTGAACCCTCGTTGTGACTTCAGACCCCACTCTCTCTCAGGGACACCCAACAAAGTGACATGCTAAGCCAGTCAAACTGAGTGGCAGTCAGGGGACTTGGTGCAACTAATTACACTAATCACTGTCTCTCACACAGTGTAGCTGTGTCCCAACTCACTGCCATCTAATCTAGTTTCAAACAGACCCACAGCAGCAATGCTTCAGCAAAAAGTTACACGTCTTGCAAAATTTCAAAAGTTGGATCTCTACTTATCTCTACAATACCCATTTGTCTTGTAATTGAATATACAAGATCTACAAAAAATGCTGGCATGAACTAGCGGTTTGAAAGTGAAAGTATTACTATGGCCATGATGACACCCACCTCTCTGTTTTGGTCCTTGTACCACAGATGTAGCGCTCCATGAAAAGCGTGGGCCATGATCATGGAGCCGTCCGGACTCATCTGGCAGCCATAGAAACCCAGAGTGTTGCCACCAACCTCCCCTACACGCACCTGGTGTGAGAGGAAACAAAAGGGTTAGGGGGTCGGTCAGTACTGATCAAAACCAACAACTCATCTACGTATTTGACACACTCGTATCTGATCAGGTGTGCGAAGAACAGTTCGTTTACAGGTCAGACTCACGACTTGCTGCAGACGAAAGCAAAAGCAATTCACACCACTGACACACACACATGAATATGCATCGCCTGCCACATGCGCAGGGAAATCAAGGCCTGCTAGGGTTTCTTGAATCCAAAGTAGGCTATTCAAAAACACAATATGCTCGTATTTCTGATAGTGATGAATTTTTAGGCCATACTCTCATATGTAGTCCTGTATCCCATTCAGACATCCAGTACGTAGCTTATTTGTTCTGTCAAACACCTACGTTTGGTTACCTCAAAATCAGCATTTAGTACACTCAAGAATGTAGAGAGGAGAGGAGGGGAGGACGAAAATGTTTGGGACAGCAAACCTGCAATCTGTTCCCAGTCTCCCTCCAAGACTTTTATTAACCAGCAGCCTTCATAATGGTGGATAGAAGCACAAAAAAATAAATTAAGCTGACAAGTCAGATGAGAAATTATGCAAGATTGGACTTATTAGAGTTGAATAAATTGTGTTGTTTTTTCCCCCTAACAAAATACATTTGTCTAATACAAAATGAAAGCAGTGGCAGTGCACCATATCGCATTAAACAAATCATCATAAAAAACGACTTACATAAATTGGATTTGGGTGAGAGCCTGTGACCCCTGCGTAACATTCAGAAGGTAGATCATATAGACAGTGTAAACCCTCCCTGGCCTCTGTCTAAAGGATGAGCCTGAACTGGGAAACCCAATCCCATTTAAAATAGTCCATAATCACTGCCTCAAAGCTCAGAACAATGCTAGAAACTAAAAAAGCGCTTATTTCAGGATTGCTGCCACCTGTCCACAGTTGAGCACCATGTTGATTGACTTTGAATTGAATATTAGATTTTGTGGATACAAATCTCCACATGGGGCAGCCAAGCCAGTTTGATTTAAGCACAATGTGTTAAGTAAGCAATGTCCTGACAGGCAGTTACTAGTTACACTGGCAGATGAGCACACAACTGTTTAAACGCCATCTGAACTTAATGTGGCATTAAAAGTTCCCCCAAAGTATTCTTCTCTCTCAAAGGTGAGAAAAAAAATACATTTCATGCAAATACAAGCGTAGGAGGAAAAAGAGGATTACAACTGAATGATATCATTCCACCATGAGAAATTAAAGGTTCTCATTAGTTCTAAAAATGTACAAAATGGCACCACAGTCTGTATGCATTCATCCTTTCACTGACGTTAATATCCATAGAGAACAGAAATTACAAATCAAAATAGAAGAAACAGACAATATTAATAATATCGTATCCTGACGCTTGCATAACCAGCAGGATTCAGCGTAGGATTACAGCGCTAGATGGAAATAATTTAGACACAATGCCTAAATCAATCAAAATGTTGAAAATCTGCGTAAATCACTAGAAATAGGGATTCTTCTTTCCCCTAGAGAGAGCTGCTCTGACTAAAACGTGTCAATAATCTGAATCTGCCACAGGATAAGTGGCTCCTAGTAGAATAAATGAGCTTTGTCCTTGGACTATAATGGACAACGCAAGAAAGCAATTTTATACCCACCGCACCACCCTCGCTCCACGGCACGATAGGAGAAAATTATATTAGCAGCTATATCAGTTTTGCCACTTAGCAGACAAACCAGAACTTCCTTCTGCAGCGGAAAGTCATCATTATTTACTCGGCGGAGTGATTTGTTACTGCAATACTTGACTAGTCAAAGTAAAACTCTGCACTCAAGGACTTTGAGAGTAGTTTTATTGTCTGGAGCAGGCCTACTTCCTACTGCCGTGAGCAAGTCAAACAATTAAAAGCTTTATCGGGCCCAGAGGCCTTGGAGGTAAACCGGGTCCAGAGGGGAGATCTATTCAGATCGATAGCGGCAGAACCCCCCCTAGAGTGCGCCACACTGCTACCTCAGCAGCACTGTGGTCTGTATCCGCTAGGGCGATATTATATCTCTTCCATCTTTAATTAGCTTGTGTCTTAGACGATACGTAAGCTGGCTGTGAGGAAATATGAGAAGTGCTAAATTCCAACTCTAATGATTCAAATCAGAGAACATGTACAGCTTAGCCTATTATCATTTCTTAACCAGGTAGGTTGATCGAGAGCACGTTCAGCTGCAGCTATGACCCGAGACAGATTGAAGGACAAGCGCATAACAATGTGCATGCATAGATTATATTGTACACCCAGACCCACAACATGTTGACACACACCTGCAGTGATACATACAAATCTTCATTACGTCTATCTACTGCACGTGCCGGCCAAGCGGCGTCCTCCATCATCCGGCAGTCTTAAAAAGCTTGGGCTGGTCATCGCTGACCTTCAAAATCACGCCCGTCCCCAGGCTGAAACACAGCGGAACTAATGATAGCAATAAAGGCATTGCTTCACTTTGAGTGGCACAGTCTCCTACCCATCCAGAGAGAGAGATCGACAGAAAGGAGAAAGAGAGAGATGGTAAGATAGAACGAGAGATGGTGAGATTGAGAGAGAACGAGAGACGCGACATTAAGCAGATTGATTTTAAAATTCTGCACACAAGAGCCTGCCGTAAATCATGCAAAAACTCACAGAGGCAAAGAGCCCATCATCTGTCTTGTTTACGAGAGGGGGAACAATACGGATGCGCGACATGCCTTATCGCCGGCCTACGGGGGTACAGGGGGGAGGAATGGAACAAGGACAACTGAGAAAGGAGGGCATATATCATTCTTAGAGAGAGAGAGGGGTGGGTGACGAGGACGGAACGAGCTTCGCAGGGGCGGGAAAGCCCATACAGCTTTTCAAATCAACTTTTCTTTATCCGAGAGACACCGACCGACTGACAGAGACCGACTGGCTGCCTCTTTCCTTCCATTCGACCTGCATAACATGAAATCAACTCGTATCACATTCCTGCAAAAACACAAACACACATTCGCACATGCACCCACACACACACACTAAAATATTACCACCTTCGGTATTAGCTGCTTTACTTCATTTCCCATGGGGCTCACTGTAAACTGTCCGGAGTACACAAGAGGTCTGAAAACAGGTTATCTCTTAAAAACACACACACACACACACACACACACACACACACACACACACACACACACACTGACAATCCCTCCAGGCATTGTGGTGGCCCGCCGCGGTCAGTCTGGGCTGTTAATTACCAGTGTGTCTCGTTAGTAAGATGTGCTTTACGCGGCGGTGGGCCCTGGCCACCCCACTGCTAACCCCGCTCTCCATTAAATCTCACCAATTACTCTAATCAGCGTGGAGGAGAGACGGAGCGCTTCTTTGTAAAACTCTGCTAATTAAGACACACATGCTCGGTCATTTGCCGTTCCGGACTTTGCCTTGCCGAACGCTGCCGTGACACACAACACGGCCTTTGTGAGGCCGGTTCAGGGATGCAGCACGCCCCCGACAGAAAAAAGACCAAAGACATGCGTCTAAAATGTGGCTTTAGCTTTTAATTCTGTCTAAAGTGTAAAGAGCACCTGGGACAAAAATGTAAACATAGTTTAATTCACTGACATTTCGCTGTTATGGCTGTGTGTTTGTGTGTGTGTGAGTGTGTGAGCTTCAGAGGTTAAGCTTCCTTTGTAGGCAGGGAACCTGTCAGTTCAAAGGGTTTGGCTCCCTTGTTTGAAAAAAAACGAGGCGAGAAGGAAGAGAAATAGAGGGAAAGAGAAATGGAATAAAAAGAGACTTATATGCTATGCATTTCCATATTCACCAAAAAGGGGGGGGAGCACCGGAGTTGCTGCTGCTTTTCCATTCCACTGCCCACCTTCCTCTAATCCACCTGGGAAGACGGGACACCAGCGGCTTCAGGCACTAATCATGACCTCCTTTGTCAAGGCCAAGTTGGAGGAGGATGAGGAGTGAGACTGTCACGAGCGCTCCAATCTCCGCTCTTTGTTGCTAGTCACTGTGCGTGCGAATGACGAGATCAAAGGCGCAGGAATGTCATTGATCAAGTGTGGAATCACCTTTGAGTGTGTTGACACTCAAGGTGCCTGCCATGGCGACGTGAGGGATTTCTGTGCAACGTGAGGCATCACTTCTCTCTATGCGTGTGTGTGTGTGTGTGTATGTGTGTGTCTGCTTTTTTCGAAAATGTGCCCATGAGTAAGTGTTTCTGGCAAGTGTGTGGATAGGTAATCTGAGGTACTCCGGCACCATCTGATTATTTGCCACACACAGAAAATGTAAAGGAAAAAAAACTGCGGGGCAGATGGGCAGGGAACTGCTTTTTCTTCGGCATCCACACTTGTGTTAAATTTAGCCCCGCGCTGGCACAACAGCAGCTGTTGGGAGCTGAGAGAGATGAGAGAGAAAAGGAGGAGAGAGATATTGTGAGAGAGGGAGAGAAGACAGGAGAAGAGGCGGGGAGGGAAGAGATGTGGGGAGAGAAGAGAGAGGAGGAGGAGACAGAAAATGACGGATGGCGGGTGTGGCGAGGGAGAGAGATGGATAGATCACGGGGCGGGGAGAAAAAAAAAAGAGCAAAAAATAACGAGAAAGGCGCAGCCGAGGCTCTGGCATTTCTTCCGTTGGCCTCTCCATCCCCTGTCGGACCTGCTGGGGAACGGGCTGCAAAAGAGGGGGTTTGGCGTGAGTGAGTGATAGAAGGGACGATGGAGGAGGACAACCTCAGCTTGTCTAAACTCACAGTGGTGCGCCGGGCACCGCGCCTCTTCATCACTGTCTATCACTGCTATTCCTGACGCCTCAATGTCAGGGAGAGTGGAAACCAACGCAGGGGCACTGACAGCGGGAGGGGGGATACTGGGGGGGAGGCTCCAGCTCCAGATCATGTCAAAAGCTACTGGAAGGGAAGCTAGTTAAAATGGAGAGGGAAATCGCTGTGTAGATCTGTGTGTGTGTGTGTGTGTGTGCTCACATATCTGGGTAGGCCCTTCTGCTTTCACTTCAGAGAGAGCGAGTGATTCGGAGTGAGTTTTTGTGAACGTGCGTGTGTGAGGTCTGTGTATCTGCATTCGCCCCCCCCATGTGTTCCAGCATGCACCACACTGACCTGCTCCACCCAGACTCCAGATCCCTCCTCAGGAGCCCAGAGGATCATGGTCTTGTCCATGGAAGCAGAAAGGAGACGGAGAGGCTGTTGCAGCTTGCCGCCTGTAGGGGGAGACAAAGGAACACTGGAGAATCAGTACAGGAGCAGCACACACAGTCAAGTCAGGAGGGAGAAAGACTAAGAGCCTGTTACTGACCCCTCTATCACGTAACCATTTTCTACCTATAGTATCCAAACAAAATCATGTCTAATGTCATGTACCCAAAGGCTACAAGGGATTTTAAATGATCTTTAGTAACTGCATTGAGGATAGTCTGATGGATTGAAACATCTGCTGCCTTTTAACATCAGACATGAGCACTTTTTCCACCATGTCGCCTAATAAATGAAGACATTTTTGCATTGATCTCAGCATATTGAGTGCCCTTTGAGGCAGCTTGGCCTTTCCCAGTTGGTGTGCGAGTTGCTCTACCGTTACCTTTGATGCAATTAGCTTTTAAGCCAACCAGACTTCTGAAGTGAAGGTTCAGCATGTTTAGAAGCCGTTCCCTCTGAGCCTTTCCTTTGAGCCAATAACTTTTCACACCCGCGTTTTTCTTTCTGAGTAATTGCCATCAATCTCTTGTTGGCATTTGTTAACTAGTGCAAAGCTATGGGAAAGAAACTGTCTCTCAGCATCGCAGGCACGCCATTCCATTCCAAGCCGTTCCATTTACTTCCACAGGCTGTAGGAATACAGTCAGTGACAGAATCGTTCGTTTGGAGATGATATGTGTATGGATATGTGATTCTGACAGAAAAGGTTTAATTCCCCGTTTGACTTGCACGAGCACTGCCAACAAATTCGAGCAGAAACATATTGCTAATTTCTCCAAAACAGTGTGAAACCTTTTGATTGTCCTAAAAATAGGCGTCATTAGTGATCAGTGGGAGCAGCTCCAAAAAATGATGCTTCTCATGCTTCCCTACAAAGTTTTGATCAAGGTACCTTTGTAGAACGGAGGCTGCCAGTGCACTCCATAGACCCAGTTCTCATGGCCTGCCAGGACCGTCTCAAGAGACACAGCAAACACTGCGGACACGTCTGGAGCAGGAACACAGGGAGGCCAGAAACATACCGTTAGTACAGCATATAAAGCGGATATAAAGGTTCTGAACACAAGAGATAGGAAATGCATTTGAGAAAAGCGAGTATGCATAGCTCAGGCCTGGTTGTGCTTTAGCCTGTCCAAACCTTTTCTGTTGTCCCTCTACTTGCTATGGCACACAGACTTGTGATTCTAAATGCTCCATGAAATATTAATTACACTGTGCATCACACAAGTAAACACGGCTTTGCAAAAACACACACGCTTGGTCATCTTATGGTGGCGGCGACCCCCGTGCGCCACGAAAACGTCAGAAACCAGCATGTCTTCATTTGGTTAATTACCAGCCTTTCATAATCAAGTCCTCCCGGGCCGCTCACCTCTCTCCTTCACTTCAAAAACGTCCTCTTTCATTCTGATGGTGTGATCGTCCTCTGCGTGGGCGCCCGTCCCAGACTTGGCACACAGCCGCCACACTCTGATGAGGCAGTCCTGTGAACAGCTGGCTAATAACAGCTCCCCACCTGAACAAGTTGGAGAGAGTGGCTGAAAACCTTCCTCTGCAGAAAGCCATTTTAGATTACCTTACCACTGAATTTACTCCTAATTGTTTTCCATGGTGTATTCATTTATTAATGTTTACTTTTGACCCATTGTTTTTACTGTTCTTGTGGCACTTTGAGACGAATGAAAAGTCTGTTAGAATTAAAAATGAGTATTATCACAATGAAGAGATGTTTGATAACTCCGCAAGATGATTTTCAATAATATATGATCAAATCATATCGTTTCCTGGTTGAAAAGACCCTGATGACCTTGTTTTATAGAGCTTGTATTGATTATGCGCTGCCTTTTTCAATTATCTGTCAGTACAGTAATCTTGGCATTAGACAGGAGAGATACCAGGAGTACAGATCAGCAGCCTCAGCAACATATACATCAGGTGGAAATCAAAGCAAATGCAATTATCTCCGACTGCGCCCATTCCTTACATGCTGTGTTGTGTTTTAGGTCTGACCCTACGGACACTGCTTCAGTCTGCAAGAAATTCTTATGCCAAGAAAAAGAGGCAAAAGAATTCCTGTATCCCTTCTGCCTTACGCCTCCTAACTGTTGGCACGGGGAGGAGGGAGGCCATGATTGTTTGTCAATCATGATGTCATGATGTCATGATGTTGATGACGATGATTTATTCTGCTACTTGCCTGAAACTCTGCCTTGACACCTTCCACTGGCGACTGACTGTGTTATTTGTTGCGCCTGCCAGTCTTATGTTTTTATCTAACGCTGTTTTTAATACTGCTAAATAAATCTGCTATTGGTGACAAATAAAGTTGAAACTTCAACTTGAACTTACCCTGCCTCATGACTGTGGAATTGCTATGGATTTGACGCACAGTAGAGCATCTGCTTCCGACTTAAACTGTGTGATTATACTGGGTGAGAGGTTCGCTCTTACAAAGGAGAAAAACGGGGTTTGTTTTTCTTTCATCAAGCCCTTGGTTGAATGAGACACAATCAGCTGATTTCAATCAAGTACAAGGGAGTAGACTACTGAGGGCAGAGGAGGAGAAAATTGAGGTTTTGAAAATTGAAAGAAGACAGAAACAAAAAGAGGGAACTGGTATCATGCTCTGAGCCTGAGTGTTTAACAGCTACTGCACCTCTAAGCCTGCACTAGCTCCACAGATATTATAGAGGGAAGTGAACATGAAAGTTGCCATCAGCCCAGTCATAAAAAAACAGGAGAATGATTTCAACTACTATCACAGCGAAGAGAACATTTTCTGATCCCTATGGGATGGTGGCTGCATATAAATGAAGTTCTCTGTGTGTCTCTCCTGGCTCGTAGCTGGTCGGTGTGGAGTAGGCCGTAGACTGTGAGTGGGAAGGAGACACTGGTGGAGAGGGCTGGTTAAGGAGATGAAATAGCTTAACAGTGCAGTAATGAAGTGCCCTTGAAGAGGGTTATACAATTAGTGGAGCCTGGATAGAATCCACATAATGCCATGTGCTAGTATGAGACTGTGGATATCACGCTAGGCGGAATTGGCTGGTTTAAAGACATCCGGCACACAGTACATTGTGATGCTCTACTGATCCACAACGGTGAAATGTGTGTTTTTGCTCGCCCCGCTCTACAAGGAGGTCAAAGAGCACTTGTTTTCTGCAGCTTTGCACGCTTTTTTTAGATTCACCAAAGATAATTCATCTCTCACATGCGTAAAACAAAATTGTTTTTACTCAGAAACAACTCAAAGACACGTCTGGATCTCATGCTGCTATCCATAACTTACCAAGCTTACGCTGTGTTCCCTAAATCAAATAAGCCTCTCACAGAAAAAAAAAGATATCGTTCTGAATGTGAGACACTCTCACTGACTCCCAGCCAAAAACAAAAGGAAGTCTAGTCCACCTGATGGTACTTTCAGTGAAGCAGTCAGAAGTAAGAACTCTCGCTTCGCTTGTGCACTGTGTGGATAAACGCTTTGTTAGCCATCAAGGTCATCCTGCCTAACACCACACCACTGCAAAGGGAATTCTGCACTTAAATATTTAGCACATGGAATATCTTATTTATTAGCAGTAATTTCTTGGCTAGCTTGCCTTGATGCCACGACTGGTGCTAAAACCCACACAGTTAAAGGTGGCTGGCTGCTTAGCATCTTTACTGTTCGCTTGCTGGACAGTTTAATGTAATTTATAGATTATAAAGAGAGGCTAGAATAACAGAATAACAGTGTTGTTGAGATCAAACCTGGTCCTAGTCTTCAGACAGCAACACTACCCCTATATCAAACAGTGGCACTCACCTATGGACGCCCACTCCACCCCACGAACCCAGTCCTCATGTCCTTGCAGTGACATGGCTTTCTGGAGCTGGTAGAGCGCAGTGGAAAATACAGGTCAAATGCTGCTTTTTTTCCCTTTCTCAAGCCTTAGAAATTCAAATGAAAGTGTTGGCACAGACCACATGAATGAGTTTCCCCAGAACCATCGATCTGAGCTCACCTGTCCGCTGAACTGCACATACAGATAGACCCGAGAGTCGTCGCCTCCGCAGGCCAGTATGGGAACTGTGAGAAATGAGGATTAGGTTAGCACACTGTCATACACGCACACTAACCGAGACGGGTTGCATATAATTACATCTACGTCTATTTTAGAAAACAGGAGACGGGTGGAGGGGGGAAGGGAGGGGGTGAAGCGCAGCATCAAACACAGGACAGGCTTGTAAAAGAGAGAGGCAACACAACATGAGGTACTTCAAAGGCAGATTGCATTTTGAACATGACATTCAGTTACAGGCAGTAAAGAAGTGGTGCACATTGAGATGGATGACATAAGAGGACAGATGTGTGTGTCTGTGTGGTGCGCAACTTACAGCATGTCTGTGCGGGAGCGGCTTAGGCTTACCTCTGCTGCCTGGCAACAGCGCCAGAGAGACATCCATCATGAAACCGCTGCCGAACGATAAGGTGTGGAGGCACTCAGCTGTGGAACACACATGCACAAGGAATTAGCCTTTATAATGTGCCATGAATAATCTGGCTGCACAATAAAAATTAAATTATGCTAAACTCTGTGGCTCTGCACACTTCATCATCCAGTGTTACTAAACCAACAGTCTCCGATATGATTTCTTTAACGGTTTGTCCAACGGTTAATTGTTTCTCTTTTCTTTTATGTAGAGGCACACAGGCACCAACACAGCGTAGCTCATATTTTCATCTGGAAAAACACCCCAAGGTTATGCCCAGTCCAAACACACACACACACACACACACACACACACACGCTCTTAATCTGCATAACTGTCAAGTGGCATCAGTGTTCATCTGCTCACTTGGACAGAAAATGCAACAAAGGAGAGCTGTAATAGGTGACAGCTTGAAGCAACACTGCAATATGACTATATGAAAAACGCCATAACAGTGTGAACCTAGTTATTAAAATTCATGGGAAATACATTCTAATTAGAACAATAGCAAAACGAATAGTTGCTGTGATCTGTCAGTTTATATAATTTAGGCAACACACACATTACCAAGGGAGATTACACAGTCAGGCCAGTCATATTGTAGCATCTTCCATTTCTCTTTCACACCTTTGTTACTGTAATGCCTGAGTTTACTTTGCCTCCCGCACATTAAACATGTTTAATAACTTTGGAACCAAGCCAGCCTAATGAAAATGTACGTCAAAATCTAAAAATAAAAAATGAAGCACACCTAGCGGAAAGCCAACCAATTTCCCCAATTCCTAGTTACGAACAAAAAACCACCTACATTACTATTTCACAACACTGGCATCATATATATACAAACTTTATAATGGCCTTAACCATTCCATTAATCTGACACTAATAAATCTTTCTCCCATAAGTCGTTTTCCTGTGTCTCTTACCTTTGGCCCCGTCGCTGAGCCACAGTCTGACAGTGGAGTCTGACGCGGAGGAGGCCACCAGGACCTTTGAGTCCTCCATGTGGATGCCATCCACAGCACACACCGGAGCAGTGTGGCCCTTACACTCCACTGACTGGCTGAACTGGGGATAGCAGGGCAAACACAGGTTTTAAAGGCAGCACAGATATGAAGGTATGTTTAGATAGGTGAGATATCCCGGGTCAGACAGTTTATTTGACATGACAGGTGGCGTACCTTCCCATCTTGTACCTCCCAGACAATGACTAGATGGTCTGAGCCTCCTGACACAAGGTGACTCTCTGGACCTGTGACAGCAGTAACAACACAGGTAGAACAGATATTACTTCCGCAGCAAGCCAAAATGAAGCAGACTAGTTTCATCCATTTAAACCACTGACTCACTTTTTAAAACCCTGGAGCAAAACTAATTAAATTATGGCTCCCTAAGACACCCCACAACACC